>PVJA010018171.1:0-40372 GCA_004027025.1 Myocastor coypus | reverse complement strand
TTTTTTTTTTTTTTTTTTTTTTTTTTTTTTTTTTTTTTTTTTTTTTTTTTGTCTTTTTGAGACAGGGTCTCGCTATGCAGTTGAGGCTGGCCTTGAGCTCACTTTTGTAGCCCAGGTTGGTCTCGAACTCACACCAATCCTCCTGCCTCAGCCTCCCAAGTGCTGGGATTACAGGCGTGAGCCACCACGCCCGGCTCCTGCTTGTACCTCTTGAGTGCTAGGATTACATATGTGCACCACCACACTCGGTCTCCATCACAGGCTCAGCGTGCTTGAGAGCAGGGCCAGCGCAGCAGGTGGGGGCAGGAACCAAACCCTGGCCCCTGCACTTCCCTGAGCAAGGGCTTAATCTGCTGAGCTATACCACCAGCCCTACACAAAGAAAACTTAAAACTTGTTCAACCTTAACTATAATCAAATGTGTGCAATTTTTTCTAAATTAGGCAAACTGCCAGGCATGGTGGCACATGCCTGTAATCCTAGCACTTGGGAGGCTGAGGCAGGAGGATCAGTGCGAGTTCGAGACCAACCTGGGCTACAAAAGTGAGCTCAAGGCCAGCCTGAACTGCATAGTGAGACCCTGTCTCAAAAAGACTAAATAAATAAATAAATAAATATAAACTAGACAAACCTTTCACCCCCTTTGTTAGAGATCAGTTAAAACTATAATGTCCTGCACTGTTCAATCTATGATGAAACTCCTACACTCTTTTTTGGCCCCCCTTTAAGGATTGCTATGATCTTTTTGGAAAACAGTTTAGCAATGTGTCTCAAGAGCCTAGAAGGTTTCTTACTCTTTCCCCTAGTAAATCCATTTCTGAGAATTAAATTGCTTAAAAAACCACAGAAAGAAAAAGCCATCAGTACAAAGATATTCATTATAGGATTATCTATAATTTTGAAAATTAAATAAAGAGTCTCAATGATTAAAAAAGGAAGTAGTTATGTAATTTAGGTTAAATAAATTGAATGGACTGTGCAGACCTCAAAAGTGATCATAACGAAGACTCCTTAGCATCTTGGTAAATGTTTATGATTTCATGTTTTAAAAACTTAAAATGTAGCCAGGCATGGTGGCATGTACCTGTAATCGCAGCACTTGGGAGGCTGAGGCAGGAGGATCAATGTGAGTTCAAGACCAGCCTGAGCTACAAAAGTGAGTTCAAGGCCAGCCTGAACTGCATAGTGAGACCCTGTCTCAAAAAGACAAAAAAAAAAAAAAAAAGTAAAATGTCTATGCTTGGCTACACCTTTCCACCTGTGAGCAATGCCCCTCTTGCAGTTTTCCCCCACTTGATATAATCTTATACCAATCTCTTAGCTCATCAGCTAGAAGTCTAAATGAAGGTCAGCTCGTGAGTTTGAACCCCGGTCCTGCAAAAAAAAAAACCCCAAAACTATTTTTAAAATGGAGCCGGGGGCCGACAGGATGGCTCAGCAGTCTAAAGCGCCTGCTTAGGAAAGCTTAAGGAGCCACAGGGACCAAGGTTTGATCCTGGCACCACATGCTGCACCAACCCCACCCTCAGGGCAGGCTGACCTAGCCATAAAAAAAAAAAAAATGGAGCCAGACCTGGATGCTTCTCCCCACCTCCACTGCTACTGATACAGTCTGGTCCAAGTCAGTCATCTATTGCCTGAATCAACTTAATAGCTGTTATGGTTTAGATCTCGGGTGGACTCCAAAGCCCCATGTATCCAGAGGCAGGGCTTTTAGAGATATCTGAATCATGGTGAGAGTGTTCTACTCAGCAATGCATTCATCTGTTGATGAATTCATAGCTGAATGTCCTGTTAGAATGTGGAAACTGGTTGGAAAAGGCAGTCACTGGGGTGTGACCTCGAAGGGTATATTCTTTTTTTAATTAACTTTTTTTTTTGTATTTTAGGGAAGGGTCTACAGGTGTGTTCAGGGTGTTCAGGGTCTCACTTACTAGATTGGACTCATAGTGATCTGCCTCTTTACAGCCTCCCAAGAGCTGGGATTACAGGCGCATGCCACCATGCCTAGTTTCAATTGCTATTTCATTGTGCCCTGTGGGTAGGGCCAGCACCACAGGCCTGGGGATCAAACCCTGGCCCCTGTGCTTGCTAGCAGGCAGTTTAATCCATTGAGCTATTTGGCCAGCCCTTAATTAAGTTTATGGATACATTTTAGGTATACATAACGATCACATTCATCAGAGGGGATTTGTCCCTGTACATGAGATATCTTGATTCTTTTCTTCCCTCATTCCCCTACCTGCCCTAGAAGGTTATATTCTTGTCCTTGGTTCTACCTTTTTCTCCCTCCTTGCTGGGTGCTTTGAGATGAGAAGCTCCACATCAGCACTCCTACCATGATGTTTATGACTTAGAGCCTTGGACTGCATCCCTTGAACTGTGAGCCAGTTCAACTTTTCCCTTAAACTGAAGGTGTTGTGTATTGTGTCTCAGTGATGGGAACACTGATACCCCATATTCTAACCTTGCCCCCTTCAAGTCCTTCTCCAAAAGAGATCTGTTAAGGCATAAATGAGCTAACTATGTTCACATTTGTGATCCCAACTACTGAGGAAGCTGAGGCAGCCTTCCATTGCATCACCAAGTTCCAAGTCAGCCCAGGCAACTTAGCAAGATGGTGTCTCATGTGGTTTAGTGGTAGAACACTTGCCTGGCATGTATAAAGCCCTGGATTCAATCCCCAGTACTACACAAAAGAGGGATGTAGGGAAGGAGGAAGGGAGAGGGAGGGGGGACAAAGAGAATGCTTGCTCAAAACTGTTGATGAGATCCCATCTTTCTTCAGGCAGACATCAACTCCCAGACCATGGATCTCCTGGCCCCAAATGACCTGGTCCTTCTGCCCACTTTCTGCTTCACCTCCCATTGCTGTTCTGGCCTTCATGCTGTGCTCTGATCAGGCTGTGCTTCCTTTCACCCCAGAGCCTATGCACTGTGCTCCCCAATGCCTGGAAAGCATTGCATGTTGCCTGCTCCCTCCACCGTTCCCATCCCTACTGTCCAGAAACCATCAGGCAGGACTCAATCTTGTGGTTCTCCGGCCTCAGTCTCCCAGAGCAATGGGGTTACAAGTGTGCACTAGCGTGCCCAGCTCACCAATCTACTTTCTGCCTCTATGGATTTACCTACTCTGGGTATTTCGTATCAAGGGAAACATATGTGGAATTTGTTGCAACTGTTTCTTTCACTTACCATTTCTCAATACCTATGCCTGATGTAGCATGTGTCAGTGCTTAACTCATTTGCCCATGCTGGATACACCATATTTTATTCATCTACACAATAGCTGATGGGCATCAGAATTGTTTCCACATTTTTAATTTATTGAACCCAAGGCCTTCTATATGGTAGGCAAACATTGTATCACCCAGCTGCTCCCAGAACTATTTCTGTATTCTGACTATGAATGATACTCTGAGGTAAATATGGTTTCATTCTGAGTTTCCTTATTGTTCTTGAAACAAATGCTGCTTAGGTAATAAAAACTATGTCTTAAAAAAAGAAATCCTTGTACCTGACCTTGTGGTTGCCTGAAGCACGTCCACACCCACACTCATGCAGAGTTACAGTGTGGAACTAAATCCTTTCCTGGAGGAATGAAAAGATACATGAAATATGTATTCAATTTCGCCGCATCTTTTGTCACAATTTCCTGCTAGAACACAATAGATTGCCATTGGAGCTTGGTGCATGGGAAGAAACCGGGCTCTGAGGAGATTTGGTCCCAATAGTGCAATAACTTAGATCAAAGAAACTTGCCCTGATCTTGGTGTTTCCATAGACAAGGTCTATTTCTTAGCTTTCCTGTGTTCCAGACAACACCCAACACAATTTAAAGGAGGAGAAAAGGGTTAACTTAGGTCATGAGGGTATTCTATACATGGTTGGCTAGCTCCAAGTTAGGAACATCATAGAGGAAGGTGGCTGAGCAAAGCTGCTCAAATCATTATGGCCAGGAAGCAGAACAAGGGAGCAGCGCAGAGAGAGGAGCAAGGGATCACACAGATACTTGTGGTCGTTGATACATTGTGTCAACTTGAGCTGTCTGAAGCTTGGCTGGATCAGCTTGGTGATTCCATGCCCTTTGGCATGCCCCACCGCCCCCCTGAGCAGGGAGGGCCCACCCTAGAGTGACTCAGCACTAGAAGGGTATATAAAGGGATTGAGGAAGGCTTCTGACCCCCATCCACACTTCCTTGGAGGAGCTTGATCAACACCACTGCGCCGCTTGATCTTCGCAGCAGCTGCTGCCACTTCCTTGGAGGAACTTGAGTCTTCACAGGTAGCATGGAGTAAAAAGTAACTGAGACAATACCCAAGTTCACAGCTCTGCAACCAACCACACACCCAGAAGTATGTCGCACCATTCCCCTGGATGGCTCCCAAGGCAATGAAGTTGACATAATCAAGCTCAATTATCACATCCCATTTTTTTTAATTTTAGTAAGAGTCTACCGGATCTCACTACATAGATCAGATTCCTAGTGATCTGCCAGTGTGCAGTCTCCTAAGAGCTGGGATTATAGGTGTGCAGACATGTGCCACCACACCCAGTCTCAGTTGTGGTCTCAGCTCACCCCAGGGGTGGGGCCAACACACCAGGTTAGGGGATCAAACCCTGGCTGCTGGTCTGTCTGAGCAGGCACTTTAATCCGTGGAGCTATTTGGCTGTCTCTATCACATCCCATTAATGTTGGTCTGCTTTGAAGTTACATTCAACAGATCAGTTAGCCCACTGCCCTTCATCTCAGTTTTTAGACACAGGCAAAGTGTAGATGGTATCTTTCTTAGAGTGTAACACACATGACCTGGAGTCCACTGTCATAGGAGTCCTTTCCAACTAAAATCTCCCAAGCCTGATCCTTACCACTAGAATTTTTATCAGCATTCTTGTCCTCTGTGCTTTGATCAGAATCTTTCAGCAAACTTGGCCTATAGCATTCTAGGGCTTTACTAACCAGCATCTCCAAACCTTTCCAAACTCTTCCCACAAACCACTTCCAAAGGCTTTTAAGCCACATACATGCCTAGGTAGTCACAGAAATGTGCCCCTATCTCTGGCATGAAAATATTAGTTACTCTTCGCATTATCAAGACAGATTATTTGACCTTCACAACTTAAAGGAGGAGAGGTTTGTCATGGTTTATATTCTCATTTCCTAGTCCTCTGGCTCCAAGACAGAAATGGTATGGTGTAAGGGTCTGAGTGGAAGAAAGCTGCGTGAGTCGTGGAGACCAGGAGGTCAAGAAAAGAGAGGAGCTAGGAGCAAGAATACACCCTTACAAGTTGGGCCCCGGCTGAGCTGCTTCTAAACAGGCCTCACCTCTAACAGCATGCTCCACTGCTAAACTCATTAGTGAATGAATTCACTGATAAGTTTGATACTCCCATGATCCATCATCTTCCCAAAGACCCATCTCTGAATATTTGAGTCTCCTGGGGGATATTCCAGATCTAAATCATAACAGCCATGTTTTCTTTTTCTTTTTTAAAAAAATTTTTTTTTCTTGTTTCAGAACTTTTGTTTGTTTGTTTATTTATTTTTATGGCCAGCTCAGCCTGCCCTAAGGGCAGGGCTGGCGCAGCATGTGGTCCCGGGGATTGAACTGCGGTCCCTGTGGCCGCCCAAGCTTTCCTAGGCAGGCGCTTTAGACCACTGAGTCATCCTGCCGGGCCCTAGTCATGTTTTCTAAATGTCTGCAATTGCTCAGTTTTGAAAAAAAATCTTTTATGACATTGACTCCAACCAGCTGTCATATTGTCGTAGGCAGCTGAGTTAGATAGAAATATTATAGGCAGCCAGATAGGGCTAGGCCCTCAAGGACGACATGGGAGACAAGGTGACTTTCTGACTAGAGACAGACACTCCTCTGTGGGCCAGATTTTAAGTCAAGAGTGAACCTAAACAACTACATACTTCCTTAAGGGTGGGCATCAGGGATTGAGATGCTAAATTATCTTTTGCTTAGAAAGAGTCACAAGCCCAAGCTCAATAGGTGGTGTTCTTGCCTGCTTGCTACGTTACTTGCATTCTCGTTGGATCCTGATTTTTATCTATTTTACCTGAGCAATAGTGCTTGTAATTTCATTGGTTGACCATAGTCTTTGTCCCACTGCATACCCACCTAAGCGAGGTCCCATGTCTTCTCCACAACTTTAGGCCTGCCTCCTCACATGGCTCTCCTCTATAAAATCCCTGGAGCAGACAACTTCCCAGACAACCGGCTCGGGTCTCTTTCTGTCCCTCTTCCCAGACAGAAGCTTTCTTTCTCTTAATAAATCTATTCTTCTCATAACCTCCGTTTGTTCCTAAAATTCATTTGTCAGTTTTAGAGAACATGAACTCTTCAGGTTGGGGATCATTTTCCCCTGCATCATTATCTTCTCCATTATCTTCTGACCCTCGTTGGGGAAAGCTACCTGGGCACCAAGGCAGAAGGCTATAGATGTTACAGGTGGCAATGCATTCATAAAGGAAATAAATGCATTTGGAGACAAGGAAGGAATTTCTGAGCACCAAGGAGTCACGTTGTGTGTCAACTCTTCCAAAGTAGAGCTGCAGAGGTTATGAAGAGGGTTCTTACCCATGACGGTCTAAAAAGCAGATGCCCTTCCAGGAGGTACAGCTATTAGATGCCACCTGACTTTGGCTCTTTTGTATTGGACCAAACAGTCTTCATCTTTGTGTGTGTGTGTGTGTGTGTGTGTGTGTGTGTGTGTGTGTGTGTGTGTGAGACCGGGGTTTGAATTCACAACCTTGCACTAACCAGGCAGGCACTTGTGCCATGGAGCTATCTCCCCAGCCTTTCCAAACACTCTTTAGCAGTGTTTGTCTTCAGGCTCAGGTGTCACTGTTTTCCTTTTCTCCCACTCCAGCCACCTTTGAGTCTACTCCCAATTCAACCTTACACCAATTACTAGATGCAGCACCACAGGCTCTTACTGTTGCCAGCTGACCTAAGGCAAGACAGGGAATTGTAACTGGCATGAAAATATAGAACTTGGGTTCACCACAACAACCACTGAAAAACAGTAGCCATGGCCCTCCGCTATCCCTTGTCCATGGCCTGAACAAGGGCCATGAGGTGACTAAGAATGTGAGCAAGCTAAGGCACAGCCGCCACCGTGGGCACCTCACCAGACATATCAAGTTCATGCAGGACATTCATTATCAGGGAGGTGTGCTGCTTCTTCCCCTACAAGCTATGGAGCTGCTCAAGGTCTCCACGGACGAACGCACCCTCAAGTTCATCAAGAAATGGGTGGGGATGCACATCCATGCCAAGAGGAAGTGTGAGGAGCTGAGCAATGAGTTGGCCACCCTGAGGAAGGCATCTGCCAAGAAGGACTGTGTCCCTTTGGAAGAAAGCTTTGGAAAAAAAAAAAAATAGAGAACTTTGAAAGGTAGATTTTTTTTTTTCCTTCTAGAGACAAATGTCTTCTCTAAGACTCCTCAGGCCTAGCACATAAACTGCCATCCTTACTTTTCCACAGCCCAGATGCATAAATAAAATGTACAGGTGCCACCACTGGGAGGACAAAGTCCAGTTTCATTGCCAAGGGGAAGACAGAGAGAGAGGGCTGGACCCAGGAAGGGGTGGATCAGGCCTGGGTCTCCTTGTACTCCCTGCCTCCACTTGCTGTGAAAGATCTTAACACACTTCACAGCTGTACACAGTGACGTGGCCGTTCAGGCAATGAGGCCCCCCAACTTCTTGGAGCTAGCTTTGAAAAGGTCTTTATTTCCCCCTTAAGTAAATGGTCTCATTTGAGTTGGTCAGTGATCAGCAAAGAACCAGAGTATTTGAACTAAGTGGCCAGAACAATATGGTTGGATTGCTATAGGCAGCTGAGTTAAATGGAAGTATTATAGGCAGTGAGACAGGGCCAGGCCCTCAAGGACGACATGGAAGACGAGGTGACTTTGCTACTAGAGATAGACACTCCTCCACCATGGGCTAGATCTCAAGACAAGAGTAAACAGAAGCAACTACAACTACATACTTCCCTAGGGATGGGCATCAGGGATTGATACTCTAAGTAGGTATCAATCACCTTGAAGGACCCTCAACAGGTGGTGTTCTCGCCCTCTTGCTACGTGACTTGCCTTCCCATTGGATCCCGATGTTAATCAATTTTACCTGCGCTTGTAATCTCATTGGTTGACCATAGTCTTTGTCCCACCTCATACCCTCCTAATGGAGTTCCCACGTCTTCTCCATAAAAGTCCCTGGAAGAGCCAGTTTTCAGGGGACCCCTACTCAGGATTCCTCTCCTGACCCTCTCTTGGACAGGAGCTTTTGTTCGATAAATATGTTCTTCTCATTACCTCCGTTTGTTCCTAAAATTCATTCTTCGGTTTTAGAGAACACGAACAGGTACTTTTCAGGTTGGGGATCGATTTTCCTTATATCATTTGGAGGTTCCCTATTAGAGGTCATCCACCCCAAATCAGTGTTTTCTTCCTGCATCAGGACCACAGTGATCTTGATGGAATGTGTCTCAGTTACTCTTCTCTCCTTGCTGGGACAAATACTCGACACCCAAAATGAAGGGAGGAAAGGTTCATTTAGCTCATAGTTACTGGAGGTTTCAGTTCATACTCAGCTGGTTCCAAAGTAGCATGGCACATGGCAGAGAGCAAACTTTCATGGGGGCAGCAAACTAAAAAAGAAGGGTTGGCCTAATAGCTCAGCAGATTAAAGTGCCTGTTTAGGCAGATTCAGCGGCCAGCATTCGATCCCTGGGGCACTCTGATATGGCGCTTGAGACTGAAGCCTGTAATTCCAGCTCTTTGGGTGGATCACTAGGAGTCCGATCTATGTGGTGAGACCCTGCAGACCCAGTAGGCCTTTACAAAAATACAATGTGAGAGAGAGAGAGAGAGAGAGAGAGAGAGGAGGAGAGGCAGGCGTGGCAGCAGCTCAGGCAGCTAGCTTCTCTTCCTTCCTTACATTGTAATACAAATTACATGCCCCAGGGCAGGTACAGCATCCACACCCAAAATAGTCAATTACAAACTCCACATGCTGGGCCTGGCGGGATGGCTCAGTGGTCTAAAGCGCCTGTTTGGGGAAGCTTGGGCGGCTTCATGAACCGCGGTTCGATCCCAGATCCCCGGCACCACAGGCTGCGCCAGCCCTGCCCTCGGGGTGGGCTAAGCCGGCCATAAAAATGAGTGAATAAACACAGGTCAAACTCCACATGCTGCCCCATGACTGCATGAGGCTTTGAGGGGACACACATACAGGAACTATTTACACAAACTGTAACAGGATGCTAGAATGTGATTAGTGCAAAGTGCAAGGATAGAGGTGATCATGTGTGGTGGTGCATGCCTATAATCCAAGGACTCAGGAGGCTGAGACAGAATCACTGAGAGTTCTGTTTTTGATTTTGAGAGTCTCACTAAGCTGTCCATACTGGACTTCAATTTCTGATCCTCCCACCTCAGTTTCCCAGAATGCCAGGATTATAGGCATTATTCTTTTGAATAATACTGATTACAATTTATTAAGACTCTACAGGCCAAGGATATAGCTCCAAGACACAGCACCTGCCTAGCAAGCACAAGGTCCTAAGCGTGATTCCTGCTACCATACACACAGACAAAAAAGACTCCGATGTAGACTTTGGGAACAGAGAGCAAAGAAAATATCTCAGCCACCCTGTATTATGGTGCTCAAAAGGAAATAATGCCCCCTCAAAAGAGACAGTCCCAGGCTGTGTATTAATTTAACCACCAGATACTGTACATTAAGAACCTACTATGTCCATACTGCTGAGGTGAAAAAAAAATACACAAACTATTTATTGCTAGGGTATACGTCAAGTTAATCAAGGGCCTCTAAGGGGGTAGGTGACAGAAGCAGACACAGTAACTATTCACAGGACACAAACAGCAGCTGTCCGGGGAGAAGCCAGATGACAACACTCTGTAGACAAAGAGAAGCCTTCAAGGAGAAAAGAGGCAGGATCTAAGTCATTAAAGTGCCAAAGAGGGTTTTGAATTCATCCCCTTCCTTCAGCCTCCTAGAAGTGCTCTGATTTCAAGAATGCACTGGCTTCTTTCTTTCTCTTTAAAACGGAGGTGATGAAATTCCCATGTGGAAGCTGCCCTCCCTAAAGCAGGGGTAAAGAACCATCATCAAATACAGGTTGAGGCTGGGGAGATAGCTCCAGGCACAAGTGCCTGCCTGGCAAGTGTAAGGTCATGAGTTTGAACCCCCATCTTGGAGAAGAACAAAAAAAAAAAAAAGGCAGGTTGAGACTGAGTATTGTGCACAAATTTTATTAAAATAACTCGCATATTCTTTTAGCTTCCCCATATATTCCCGTAACTTTCTCACAATTGCATCTGCTTTGCTAATTCTCCAGTACTTTGTTTCCTTAGGCGGCCTGTGTCCCGTAAACCTTACATTCAATATACCTATACGATTTTCTGCTGTAAACCGGTCGTAACCCGGTTGGTTCTCTATGCTACCAGGGTAAAGTTTTCTCTCTTTAAATGGCATGTGTTTAAAACCCAAGAAAACGTCCTGGCCTTTGCCACGCTTCCATGGACACCCTAAGTCCTTTCCATTTGGAACAGCTAACCTCATGTTAGCTAATCACTCCTTAAGGGACAAGCAAGACGGCCCGCGGGATCAGAGCCAGGTGAGGATAGCCCGGGAGACAGCGACCCGGGGAGAGGTCCTGCCCGCGTTATTCCCTACACGGCCCCGGCACGCTGCCTCCCACTACCCTGAGGGAACAGCTGCTACGCTGGGTTACCGGTACCCGCACCACCGGAAGTCGTGGGTGCTCTGGGTAGTGCAAAGTGGGTGGTGCCTGCTGCACTCCAGTACACACCCCTCTTGGGTTAGGCCCCGCCCCTTGGGCTAGGTCTTGCTCTTCTCTCTCCTGCCCCGCCCTACCCTTCTCAAAGCCCCGCCCATCCTTTCCTAGCTACACTCTTGGTCCCTCCCCGCGGGCCGGGCTGCCCGCCTCTCCCCTCCAAACTAGGCCCCGCCCCTCTTTTTGGTCTCCCAGCCCCGCCCTGGCCACGCCCCAACTCTGGCCACGCCCCAGATCTGGCCACACCCCCGGCTCCGACCACACCCCACGCGCGCCCCCTCTTGGGCAGCGCAAGGAGGCGACGGGTCGCGGATTCTGCCCGCCCGTGCTGGCGAGGGCGGGGGCGCGCGGCTCCCGGCTCCGGGCCGGCGCCATGGGGAACAAGCAGACCATCTTCACCGAAGAGCAACTGGACAACTATCAGGTAAGCAGGGCCCCGTCAGGGCCTTTCGAAGTCAGGACGCCAGGGCTCCGCGTGCTCCCGACCTTGGGCTGGTGACCCCTCCTCAACTCCGCCTCAGTTTCCCTGTCAGGGACTAGGCTCATCCCAGGTGGTGATTGTCAGGCCTCACTTTATGTCCTCTGCCCTCCTGTGCAGCCTGAGGCCATCGTCCCGGGCTGCCTCCCCACTGCGAGGAAGATGGAGAGTCAGTCAGTGAAGGCAGGGCTGCAGGAGCTTAAGTGAAGAAACAGGTCCTCCCTGTATGGAGCTCACCTTGGCTTATGTGGGGGAAGAGCAAGCAGGGGATCCAGTGGTATGCCTGTGCTCTCCATGCCCTCTGTGTTTAAGCCCCCCCCCCCCCCCGGTAGGTCTCTGTCCAGATAACAGCCCACTGCTCACTTGCATGAGGACTTCTGAGACTGTAGGCTGGAGTTCCCACCCTCTACACCTGCATCGCAGGCTCCCAGGTCTCTGCTTGTCTCTGCCTGCGGCCACCAGAGAATACCCTGTAGTTGCTGCCTCCCTCTTGTGCTGTCTGTGGGCCTGAGAGTCTTTGCCATCCTCAGACCTCAAGGCCTAACCCTGATGGCTCCTCTTTGATCCTCAGGCAGGGTGCAGGATGTGGGTCATCTCTGTTCCCAGGAGAGAGGGACACAGGAGGCACCTGTGGCTTCATGAATGCTTCTATGGGCATTGGTCCTCTGCTATGGGCAAAGATGCCATAAAAGGCTCTTCTCCCCTGAAGCCTTCATCAGTAACTTAGGATTCTCAGCTCTAGCAGGAGGCCCTGGGCAGGAAGAGAGGATCTGCCCATGGGGTGCTGGTTGTATTCCCGACCCACTGTGGCATTAGCACATTGATTGCCATGGAGTGGATTCCTAGCCCTATGCCAAGGAGACAGAGAGCTCATTACTGCTATGGCCACAGGCTTCTCCATTCCTTCGGATGATGTAGGCTGAGCATTCAGTTTCTAGTGAGACCGACTGTCACCTTCAGCCCTGCCCTTGTCATAGAAATAGGAGGCAGAGTGTGTCCCAGGGAAGAGTACTGGTAGGTAGAGGCTGGTGGGGAAGAGATTTTTTTTTTTTTTTTTGCGGAACCAGGGATCGAACTCAGGACCTTGCACTTGCCAGGCAGACACTTGTGCCTCTGAACTATCTTCCCAGCCCCAAGGGAAGAGGCTTCTGTTAGGGCTGGAAGTGTAGGAACAGGACAGTGCTGGGCAGGCTCCTGGAATTGGTGTTTGACTAATGAGGCCTGGTGAAGACATTCCAGTTGGAGAGGTGGCTGGGATAAAGGCTGGAGGTGGCACAGACTTGCAGTCCAGAAGTATGCCCTGTGGGGGTAGGGACTTGGTTCCCCATCTGATCAGCCTGGCATTGGGTTACCCAACAGTGCCAGGCCCAGCAGTGGGTTCTGGTCCTTTGCCAGGGCCCTGCTAGACAGGGTGGGAGAAATAAGAGCCATGAAACCTGAGAGCCCTATCTCCTTCCTCAAGTTCCCCAGCCTGGCTGTAGGGCTGTATGGGATGACCCCGTGTTATAGCTGCCCTACTGCCAAGGGAGTCCTAGTTTCCTGGGACCTCTCAGCCTGAGTCTTTCCTTTCCAAGCCTGAGTCTTTCCATTCCCTTTCTGGTTTCCAGGGGCCAAAGATACCCAAAGCTTAGGCTCTCATCTGCAACTTTCTTCTGCTTTGCACACCCATTGCCCAGACCCTTCAAACTCTAAAACAGGCCCAACTGCTCCAAACCCACTACTGCTCCTCCAGCCATTAGAACACTTTGCTCTCCCTTAACCCCTGTTTTCCTTGTAGCTCAGCCTCATGCTCCTGTCACCTGGAAATCCATCTTCTATCCCCACCCTGGGCCCTGGGTCTGGCTTCCTCATCTCCTGGGAGGCCTGATGGCACTCCTGTCTCTTGAGTCCTCTTTTCTTCTCCCTCTTCCACCATCCCTCTTTTCTTCCCTCCTCCCTTCCTCCCCCTTTCAGCAGACACTGTACACATCACCTTTGGAAAGCACATTGGTTCTCTGACAGTTATCCCACAGTAGAGTGGCACCAACTTTGTGCCAGCCAGGTCCTCACTGCTGTTGAGTCCTCAGAGAAGCTGTTCAGGGGACAGCTGTGCAGGACACAAGGGACTTTTCTTTTCTTTTTTTTTTTTTTTTTTTGAGACAGGGTCTCACTATGCAGTTCAGGCTGGCCTTAAGCTCACTTTTGTAGCCCAGGCTGGTCTCGAACTCACATCGATCCTCCTGCCTCAGCCTCCCGAGTGCTGGGATTACAGGCGTGCGCCACCACGCCCGGCTACACAAGGGACTTTTCTAAGGCACATATATGACTCAGTCATTTCTCAGTGATTCCATGGTATCTTGGGGTGACTACCTGTGCTAACTCGAGAGTACTGGGCTGGGCTGGGCTCAGAGGCCTTTGGCTTCAGTTCTCATTCCATGTTCCAGGCACCTTGAAGAGCTTACAGTAAGCACCCTTTCTTTAGCCTGTTCCACCACCTCTGTCTAGGGGTCAACCAATGTTGATATTTTATTTTATTTTTTCTTGTGTGTGTGACAGGGTCTCACTAGGTAGTTTAGGCCCACCTTGGACACACTATGTAGCCCAGGCTGGCCTTGAATTCACAGTGATCCTCCTGCCTTGAACTCCTGAGTGCTAGGATTACAGGTGTATACCACTACACCCAGCCAAAGCTGACTAGAATATTTAGAGCCTGGTCCATGATAAATGCAGTCTTGGCCTGGCTGAACCTTAGAATTTCCCAAGCTGCTTTGAAGACCCCGGGTGCCCAGATGGACCCCCAGGAATCCCTGTTTAATTGGTCTGGGGTACTGAGCGGTCACAGGGTGTATAGACATTCTAAGCAGCTTTCCTGTTGACTCTGTTCCAGCTCAGACATCTTCACATTTGCTCACATCAGCTTCAATGGGTAGTGCTGGCAATGCAGGTTCCTGGGCCCCTCTGGTTGTCTGGTTCAGAATCAGGAGTGGAACCTGAGAATCTGTATTTTCACCAAGTTTTCAGCAAGGCTGCTGGTGCTGGTCCAGGTGCCACATCTTAAGGACCATTGGTGGGCACCAACACGTACAAATGTCACAAGGGACCAGAGTTATGTGGGGAACTTGTACATCTTTAGCCAGTGGTACCCATGGATCAGGACCTCCTGAGCCAGGCCACTACATGGTAGGGGCTGTGTTCTTTTTTTTTTTTTTTTGGTGTGGGACCAGGGTTTGAACTCACAACCTTGCACTTGTAAGGCAGGCACTTGTGCCATGGAGCTACCTCCCTGGCCTTGGGATGTGCTGTGTTCTTTCTAATCAGGGTGTAGGAGAGAGGGAGAAGGGAGGTGGGGAGGAGGGGATATGGGATCCACAGGTCAGAGGAGGGGAGAGTGGAGCCAGGACCTATCCCATTTAAGTCCTATTCTGTCCCTGTCTCTGTGTGTGTGTGTGTGTGTGTGTGTGTGTGTGTGTGTGTGTGTGTGGTGTGTAGAGGGTTCTGCACCTGAACAGCAAGGCCCCCTGCCTCTCTGCTGCCTGCTTCAGGCCTGAGGCCAGCTGAGGAGTCTGTCCACATGGTTCCTTCCTGCCTGTGTCCTAGGCCTGCTAGGCAGGGAGTTTCCTGTCAGTGCTCCTTGAGCCTCTCCTATCTCCCACAAAAGAACTATTGACAAAAGTAAAAAAGCAGCAGCAACAGCAGCACCATCACCAGCACCACCACCTCAATTGGTTTCCAAGAGGCATAAGGCAGGTCTGGCAAGATAGCTCAGCAGAGTATGCACCTGCTTAGGCAATCACAGGGACCAGGGTTTAATCGGCACCACAGGCCATACTGGCCCACCCTGGGTCTGCTGAGCTGGCCACCAAGACTAGGCATGGTGGTGCATACCTGTAATCCCAGCACTGAGGAGGCTGAAAACAGGAGGATCACTATGAGTTCAAACTGTGTAGTGCAGTGGTTCTCAACCTTTTTAATGCCGTCACCCCGCAATACAAGTTCCTCATGTTGTGGTGACCCCAAACCAAAAAATAATTTTGGTGGCTACTTCAAATTACTAATTCCAATAAATAACATTTCACCATGGCATAGCATGGCTTTTTTTTTTTTTTTCAGGACCGGGGTTCAAACTCACAACCTTGCACTTGCCCAGCAGGCACTTGTGCCTTGGAGCTATCTCCCCAACCCCAGCATGGCTTTAAATATGTATTTTCCGCTGGGGTCGCGACTCACAGGTTGAGAACCGCTGGTGTAGTGAGACCCTGTACCAAATACATAAAGAAAAAAAAAAAGAGGGAAAGGTAAGGCATCATGGAGCCTTTATCTAACACCCAGGGAGCTACAGGAGCTCAGAAGGATAGGTTCACTGGGCCTGGAATGCTTCACCAGTATTTCTTGCAGCCCTGCTCCTCCTTGTTGTGTGTCCTTTGCATCTGCTGTGGCTGTCTCAGCGTGAACGCAGTTGTCCTGGTGTTTAGTGGCTCCAGGTTGTATCCAGGGCCTGCCTGGCTGTCATCTGCTGCTCATAGTCACCCTCTGCTCCCGGCATCAAGCCCTGGACATCATGTCCCTTCATGCTGTGATGGAGGGCAGAGATAGAAAGGCCTGTAGCTGTGCAGCATGGCGCTTCCAGAACTGTCTCCAGCTGCCGCCCTCCCATAGCACATGCTGTGGCCCTCAAGTCAGCCACACCCACTTGGAACCGGGGATTGAACTCAAGGCGTTGCACTTGCCAGGTAGGCACTTGTGCCCCTGAGCTATCTCCCAGGCCCCTGTGAGTACCCCGTCTTGCTCTCCACTTTGTATCTCAGTGGCTTACACAGTCCCTAGCATGTGTTGGCCTGGCATCCCAAAGTCCCCTAGACTCCGTTGCTTCTGCGCAGGGGTTGTGGTGACTTCTGGCTCCCTCTAGCACTGTCCCTTGATTCCCTGTGGCTCCAGGGCTCTAAGGAAGGATGCCAGGGCCTGGGACCTCAGGCCCACTGTGTGTGTGTTTTCCCTCCACAGGACTGCACCTTCTTCAATAAGAAGGACATCCTCAAGTAAGTGTGGCTTATTGTGCTGAGGCTTTGGCAGGGTGGGTTGGGGACCCTGTGTGGGTTGCTTGTAGAAGCTGGCCTTGAGGAAGGGCATGGACGCTGTATCCAGGCCTTGGCTGCGCTGGCCACTGTGCAGACTTGAGAGCTCCCCAGAGTTCCCAGCTTTTCTGTCAAGCATGAAGCGTCTGCTTACTATACTGGCCTCTCTCCAGGTTGGGGTCACTTAATCCTCACCACGATGTTATCTCAGGAGGATCCCCTTACTGCCCCTACCCGAAGACGTGGCTCAGCAATTCTGCATACGTCACACTGCCAGGAACCAGAGATCTGGCTGCTGACAGGTCCCTTGCTGTTTCCCTGCATGGGGGGGGGGCGCTACAGGGAGCCCCTTTCTGCTCCAATGTCCTGCTCCTGGGAGGTCCAGCCATTGGGGTAGCCCTGCACTGGTGGGTCAGTGCAGTGGTCCTGAGTGGGAAAGAAAGGAATCTCAGAGCTGCAGGACCAGACAGAGAGCTGGGATCACGGAGCAGGAAGCCTGCTCTGTGGCCTTCACTGGGCCCCTGGCCCAGGCTATTGAGTGGCATCTAAAGCCAGCGAAGCCTCCTGTGCTCGCCTTTCTTGGAGATCAGTGGGGGCTGGGCCAGCGTTTGTGTGGCTTCCCACACCCTGTGCCACAATGTGTCCCTGACCTCTCTTCTTGGCTTGTCCATTCCATGTGCCCTCCCACCCCAGGCTACCACTCTACCTGTTCCCAGGTAGATGGTGACACCTGCTTCCCCCCTCAGAGGCCTGGCCTTGGAGAACCTGGGTTCTACTTCTAAGTCCCAACTCCGTGACCATAGGCATGGTATGACCTCCCTGTCTCAGCTCTTCTGAGACATGTAACCCTGCTCAATGTCTGATGCCTGGGACTTGGCCTATGGCTCAGTGACGTAAGCTAAATCCCCACAGGGACACAATGGCTCTTGAATACATCCCACAGCCACCACCCAATTACTGTGGTGCAGACCTTCCCAAGCTTTGCCACACTTTTCTTCTGCTGAAGCCCATCCCCCACGCCCTAGGTTACAGATGCCCCCAGCCTGTATCTCTCCTTAAATCGCATTCTGACCTTTTTACAGGCCGTCCCTGCTGCCTGGGATCCAATCAGTCACTTCTCCTGCCTTGACTTTGCCATGCCTCCCTCCAGAATCGGCTTGGTGCCCCCCACTTCCTGGCACCCAAGCCACAGTGCCATCACAGCCTGGGTAGCCCAGGACATCACTGACTTAGATGCCAGTGCCTCCTAGACTTGTTCTTGGGCAGAGTTGGGCCTCTCTACCCACACTTGGCACCCAGAATGATACCTGCTGGCTCCTGGCAGGTGCTTGAGGAGGCTGTGTGAGGGATGGGAGGGCGTGACCAGTTAGAGAGCTGCAGGGCTGCCCCCAGGGTGAGGGGGGCTCAAGCCACCATGCCCAACCTTTGTGGGTATCCTTGTCCCCCTGGCAGGTGGCAGCACTGTGGGAGGAGTGTCCTGGCTCCTGTAGTCCTGGCCTGCCCCACTTGGTACCACACAGCACCCTGGCCTCTGTGACTCAAAGCCAGGCCTGAAGCTGAGTGGTAAAGGAACTCTGGCAGCTGGATGCCCCCTCCAGTTTTTTCACTGGTTCCTTCAAGACCTGCCCCTGGGTTAGCCCTTGCAGGGACCCAGGGAACTAAACCTGGGCTTGTTCTACAAAGTAGCCAAGTGGGGAAGGAAGTGAAGCTTCCTGTCCCCATTGTGTATCCTTAGAGCAGGCATCCTGGCTCAGTCCCTGCCATGTCACCCTGGAGCAGGAGCCCTGGCTTAGTCCCCAGTGTGTCTCAGGTGTCCCACTGTAGGTGGGGACACAGTGTGCCTGGCATTGTTTACTCCTGGCCCCTGTGGTTGGAGGAGCCAGAGTGACAGTGTTGTTAGAAGTCACAGAGATGGTCCAGAGATGAGCGGGACTCTTGGTGAGCTCTCCCTGTGGAGATGTAGTGTGAATCCCATGGCTCTATCTCTGTTTCAGCCCCTTCGCTTTCCTCAGTTCCCTTCCTGGGCTCTAGCAGAGCAAGGGTGCCTGCCGATCCCCCACCCCTACCTACTGTTCACAGTGCAGACCCTCCATGCTCCACTCTCCTCCCTGCCCTCTCCCACTGGCTGTTTTGGAAAGCAGCAGCTGCCTGATGGCAGGAGGGCGCTTGAGTGGGAGGTTCTCTTTCCCAGCAGCACGGGTCAGTGATGCCAGGCACCAGTGGTGGGCTCGTTCTCCCCTCACCTGAGGCCAAGCCCCATGTGCCCCGACTCCACTAGCCTCTTTCCTTCCGTGGCTGAAAGCCCAGGGCTTCAGCTCTCTGTCCCAACTCTGTTCTGCCCTCCCCACCCCACTTTTTTCTTCTGTTGTGCTCCTGAATGCATAAGGCAGGAGAGTCCTTGTCCCTTTAGGACAGAGGAAGGCTCAGGCCTTTAGCAATCCCGGTCCTCTGCCAGGTTGTTGCCTTATTGTTTATTTCCTCAACTCTGTGTGTGTGTGTGTGTGTGTGTGTGTGTGTGTGTGTGTGTGTGTGTGGTGTGCGAGGGACTGTATCCAGTGAGCCACTAAACCAGGAGCTTGAAACTCAGCTGTCTATGGGTACCAAATATGCTGTAAGTAAGTGCAGCTGGCCAGTTGGGGCTCTTTAGAGCTGACCTCAGCTGCAGCATGATGGCTAAATAAGCATCATTATTATTGTTGTTATTCTAGGGATTGAACCCAGGACCTCATACTGAACCATCTCACCCAGCCCTTTTTTTATTTTTTATTTTGAGACTGGTTCTCATTCAATTGCCCAGGCTGGCCTCAAACTTTTGATCCTCCTGTCTCTCAGGTAGCTGGGATTCCAGGTCCCTGTCACCACAGCTGGTTAATTATTATTATTATTATTTGTTTTGTCTTTTCGAGACAGGGTCTCGCTATGCAGTTGAGGCTGGCCTTGAGCTCACTTTTGTAGCCCAGGCTGGTCTCAAACTCGCACCAATCCTCCTGTCTCAGCCTCCCGAGTGCTGGGATTACAGGCACGCGCCACCATGCCTGGCTGGTTAATTATTTTTTAAATAGTCTGTGAAAGCCAGACATAAAGGTAAACATTGGTGTTTTGGTGTTCAGACAAAGTAGTCTTTTCCCAGGGGATTTTAAGCCCTTTATATCAGGGACTGGTTCTCTTTTACATCTAAGTTTAACTGTCCCACTACACTGCCCTTCAACGCCAGTGTGAGTTCCATAATATTGTTATTACTGTTTTAAAGACTTTTGGTATCTAACAGGACTAATAGAGCAAATGTTTTCCCATTTGCTCTCCTTCAATTATTTTTATTTTTTTGAGACAGAGTCTTGCTACCCTTAAATTCACTGTGTAGCCCCGGCTGGCCTTGAACTCATGATCCTCCTGCCTCAGTCTCCTGAGTACTGGGGTTATAGGTGTGCAGCTCTGTATCCAATTGCTTGGTACTGAGCTACTGCCCTGCTTTGAGTTTGAGTGAGGCCCTTATAGTTGGTTTTTTAGTAAACTAATGCTGATAGATAGATAGATAGATAGACAGACAGACATGTTGTTTTCTCTGTAAAAAAGATAGTGAGCTTTTTCTAATTCATATAGTTTTAAAGATGAATCTTTTGATAGTCCAACAAGTGATAATTTGTTTCCTCCTTTCTTATGTTGAATGTATTATTTTATTGTCTTAACTAATTATTATTATTATTATTATTATTTTTTTTTTTTTTTGTGGGACTGGGGTTCAAACTCACGACCTTGCACTTGCCCAGCAGGCACTTGTGCCTCGGAGCCATCTCCCCAGCTCCCTGTCTTAACTAATTACATCCATGAGTACTCCTGGGATAACCTTATACACTAAGGATGATTAATAGGTTTCCCATTTACATGTGTTTATCCCTATATTTTAAATTTTATTTATTTGTTTATTTATGTATCTATCTATCTATTTATTTATTTATTTATTGGAACCAGGGTTTGAACTTACAACCTTGCACTTGCCAGGCAGGCACTTGTGCCACAGAGCTATCTTCCCTAGCCCCCTATGTTATATTATTTAAGTGTGATTTTATTTATTTATTTATTTATTTATTTATTTATTTATTTATTTATTTATTTATTTTGTGGGACTGGAGTTTAAATTCATGACCCTGCACTTGCCAGACAGGCACTTGTGCCTCGGAGCTATCTTCCCCAGCCCGCTTAAGTGTGATTTTAGATACTGACTTGAGATAGAAATGTTCCTTCATTTCTAGTTCTAGGCAAAAACTTTTGTTTCTATTTTGCTAAAAATTTTAAGTTATTTTTTGTGGATGAAAATCATACATACTTTTTAGCATAGTTTTTATTTTTATTAATGAATGCTTCTGAATATTAAAAAAAAAAAAGTTGGAGCTAGGGGTATAGCTCAGTGGTAGAGAGAATGCTTTGCATGCATGAAGCCTTGTGTTCCGACAGCACCAAAAAGTGAAAAAAACAAAAAGTAATTCAGAAGTAGGTAAAAAGCAATGGGTGAAATTAGCCTTCCAACTTGTCAAGCATTTTTCTGGCTGTGTGTTCAGCTGTACGGTCATATATAAATTTAATTCATTAAAGGTTTTCGCCTATGAATAGGACTTATACAGATTTCTAAATACAGAACCATCCTTGCATCTTGACAAAAACCCTAGTGAGGGGGATAGGGATATAGCTTAGCACCTGCCTGGCAAGCACAAGGTCCTGATTTCAGTTCTCAGTACAAAAACAAACAAACAAACAAGCACCCTAGTGGGAGCTAGGAAGGTAGCTCAATGGCACAAGCATGTGTTTGGCAAGCACAAGCTCCTGAGTTTGATTCCTGGTACAAACAAACTCCAAGTGAGCCCTAACACCATTATTCTTTCAGAATATTGGATGTGACTTGTGGGCATGTTATTTTAGAAAACTTTTGCACGGAGGTGTACAGGTGCAGGTGGTTCACTGTAGATGCCACCCACTGGTCATTGGGCTACTATTGACTTCCTAAAATAAACCCAGAGGCTTTCACACTTCACCCTACGCTCAAGCAGTTCAAGTAATACAAGTATTTCTGGTCCTGGCTGTTAGGACAGGGCAGATAGGTAAGTCTTCTTGAACTTAGTGGAAGGGGCACTTTTGTGTGGCCTTAGATAAATCACCCTAAACCTCTCAGACCTTAGTTTGCTGAGCCGCAAATGGTGGTGCATCTGTGTGCTCAGTGAGTGGGAGAAAGTTAGATAGCCTGCTTCAGGCTGTGAAGCCCAGAGGAAAGAGTAGAAAGGCTGAGGTGCAGGCCCAGGAGGTAGCAGTGGAAACAGTGAGGCTGGGCATTGTCTGTCAGCACAGGACTCTAGACAGAGCCCCCTCCCTGCCAGCCTCACCTCTTGTGAACAGGATACTCAGTCCCCTCCTGGCCCTCACCTGGTCCTAGTTGAGGATGACCTTTAGAACTGGGCTGGAGCAGGAGTTGGGAGGCACCTGGAGACAGGGTGGCAGCCCCTCATGCCTTACCTCTGCTCCCCAAGGCTGCATGCACGGTTCTATGAGCTGGCCCCCAACCTGGTGCCCATGGACTACAGGAAGAGCCCCATTGTCCACGTGCCCATGAGCCTGATCATCCAGATGCCAGAACTCCGGGTACGTGCACGTCCTACAGATGGGCAGGGGATGGGCATCTGCACCCAGGGTGGGCAGGATCAGGTAGCCCTGAGCTCCTTTCTTTGTGGTTCTGTGGCACTGAGCAGATGTCTGGGCTTCTCCACGTCTCAGTGGGACCAGGCTCATGGTGTGGAGAGGGGCAGTGCCCAAGGACAGGAGCTACGGGCTTTGTCCTTGAGCTTCTGGGTGGCCTGAGCTTGGCTCACAGTGAGCTGGCTGAGTGCTGACCTGTAGGGAGGAGGGAGGCTGGCAGTGTGGGCCCAAGTCATGTGGCATCAGAGGAGGGTGCTGATGTCCACTGCCTGGGGCAGGCGGTGGCTCGGGGAGCAAGCCTGGTGCTGGCACTGGCTCTCTGTCTCTTGCTGTGCATCTGGGTCCAGGTATTTGACCTTTCATGGCCCTGCTTTCACCTCTGCCTCCCTGGGTGTTGGCTTCCTTGTGTGGAAGGGATGTTTCTATGCTGCTTCAGGATGGGCCCTTGCTCCTGCCTCAGTGAGGCATGGCTGGAGCACACAGAGGCCCCGTGTGACTCCTCACCCTGCTGGGCTGCTGCCCACCTGCATGCACTTAAGCTCCTGGAGTCCCTGACAACCCAGCTGAGCAGGTGTCCTCACTGTTCCCATTTTGCAGAAGGGAAACCAAGGTGCAGAGAGTCAGGCCATGAGTCTGAGACCATGCACGCTATTGGCTCTGAATTCCCTGCCTGGCCAGCTCAGTGACAGTGACAGCTGTGTTGTCCTTCTCAGGAGAACCCTTTCAAGGAGAGGATTGTGGAGGCCTTCTCTGAGGATGGCGAGGGGAACCTCACCTTCAACGACTTTGTGGACATGTTCTCTGTGCTCTGTGAGTCAGCGCCCCGGGAGCTGAAGGCCAACTATGCCTTCAAGATCTACGGTGAGGGCCTGCTGTGTGTGACCTGTGCTGAGGACCCAGAACTGTCCAAGGACAGGGACAGGAAGCTGAGTGGTGGCAGTGTTAAGGTCTGGCCATGAGGACAAACCACCCTGGGAGACAGTCTTGGTTGGTATGAGGACCTGAAGAGCTGTGTCCCCTGAAGACACAGGGTGGCATCCATGGCAGAGAGCGTGCCCTTTCAGATCCGGGGAAGCAAGGTGGTGAGAGCTCAGGAACTGGGAGAGGTTGAGGCATGGAGTGGGGAGGGCAGTGAGTTCAGAGTGGATGAAGCTGTGGGGACCAAGCTGAGTGCTAGTCTAGCACTCAGGGGCTGGCACCACAACGCTCCTGGGAAAGGAGAGCTATATTCTGGAGAAGTCATGCGGCCCTGTGGAGTGTGGGAGCCAGAAGGAGGCCCAGCACAGTGGAGAGTTAAGGCAGCAAAGAGGCCCCCCAGGAGTGTATATCATTTCATGGCCCAGTGCTTGTCCTGCCCCTCACAGGCCACCAGGTGGCGATGGCACACAATGATTCCTCTCGCCAGAGGGAGGGAACTTCACCCCCAGCTCACCCACTGAAGGCTGTGAGCCTGGTGTCCCCTCTCAGACATGGACACCAAAGCTCAGAGAGGGCAGGCCTTCTGGTCCTGGACCATAAGAGCTCTGCCAGGCCTCCTGTTCTCAGCACCTTAGGCAGCTGTGACGTCAGGGCTATCTACATTTATTTCTCATGATGTTTGCTTCAGAGGATTTTGGCTTAGCTTTGTCACTTGTGTTTGTATGTCAGAAAGCCAGCACCTGTGTCTCTACCCAGCACAAACCATGCTGCATGGCTCATGCTGAGAACTTCTCTAATTCCACCATCCCTTGGCCTCAGCCCCAGGGGTGCTTCTGGGAAAGGCTGTTATCATCCTGAGAGGGAAGTGCAGGACACATCATGTAGAATGGGTAGAAGAACCAGCCCACCATCTGTCAGAGACCCTCCTTGTGTGCCCACAGGGCAGAGGTGAGCCCACTTCATGCCTGCCCATGGTGTGAAGGCCTTCACAGCCAGTGCTGAGATGGGTAAGGGTGCTGGGCACCTCCAATGCTCAGGTCCAGCATGGACCAAGGATGTGACCTCGGCAGGTCCGCTCCATAGAGCAGTTAAATGAGCAAGGGCACACAGTGCTCACATAGCAGTTACCATCTTCATCATGACCATTCATGTCTCTCAGCCTGGTGGGCAGAGGAGGTCAACAAAGGGGTCCTTATATCTAGGAGCTCCTCCTGGGGGTGCTGTTGCTGGAGGGGGCTTGATGCAGGAGAGCTTGGGCAGAAACCTGGGGGACAGGGAGATAGCTCAGTGGAATAAGTGCTTGCCTGGCAAGTACAAGGTCCTGAATTCAATCTCTGGTACCACCCCCCCCCCCCAAAAAAAAAAATAGCGGGCATGGTGGTGCACACCTGTAATCCCAGCACTTGAGAGGCTGAGGCAGGAGGATCAGTGTGAGTTTGAGACCAGCCTGGGCTACAAAAGTGAGCTCAAGGCCAGCCTGAACTGCATAGCGAGACCCTGTCTCAAAAGACAAAAAAAAAGGAAGAAATCTGGTTTTAGGCTGAGCATGGTGGGAAGGGTATCAGAGCTTGCTCTCATGAGCCTGGTACACATGCTTCAGTCTGTGACCCTTTCACTTCTGCTTGAGACAGTAGTGTGACCTTCAGCCCAGTAGAACGAAACCATGCTCTCTGCTGTGTGTGTACAGAACCAGTTGTGTGCCCCCCTAAGGAACTTCTGCTTCTCCCCTAAGGAACATGGCTTTTATTTTTAACTGAGACAAGGTGGAATTGTGTGTGTGCACGGCGTACAACATGATGCATACTATTAATTAGCTGCATGTATGTGACTTCGGGCCCTCCTGTGCCATGGTTCTACTCAGGGGATGTGATTCTTTATCCAGTAGACCCCAGGCAGAGTCCCCACTGCCTCTCTGAATGGCTGTCTGCTCTCTGGCCTTGACTCAGCCACTTGGCCTAGAATCTGGGCCTTGCTGTTTTTCACTCTAGTAATCCACTGGGGTGAGGCCAGGGGGCCAAGGTTCCCAGCTTTAGGCTGCTGTTGTATACACACTCACGGGGTTTGTGGGTGCTCCGAATACTGATTTGTCAATTGTGGTTGCTGAAGATATGCTTTGCGGGTAAACACCCTTGGATCTCTGGAATGTTCTTGGAGATTCCCTGGGGATGCCAAGGGGTAGTGGAGAGTCAGTATGGCCCGCCAGATACAAGAGTAACACAGAGCAGGACTCCTTGGGGTTGTGGGGGACCCAGCCCTGGATTGAATATCTCTACTGGCACCTCCCTTTGGGCCTGCAGACTTCAACACTGACAACTTCATCTGCAAGGAAGACCTGGAATTGACGCTGGCCCGGCTCACCAAGTCAGAGCTGGATGAGGATGAGGTGGTGCTGGTGTGTGACAAGGTCATTGAGGAGGCTGACCTGGATGGTGATGGCAAACTGGGTTTTGCTGACTTTGAGGACATGATCGCCAAGGCCCCTGACTTCCTCAGGTACTGCCAGCCTAGGGCTCAGACAGGGCGTACCAGGGAGCCAGGATCAGAGGGCAGCCTATCTCAGGGGACAGTGGGCATTATGGGCAGTGTGCCCAGGCCAAGAGGTGACACGCAGGGCCCTTGCAGGGCCAGGCTCTCATGGGAAGGATGAGGATCTTAGAGGCCCTTGGTTATGACTGGAGGCTGGAGTTGCCAGGGCCACCGTTCCTCTTGGCTTCCCTTTCTGGGGTGCTTAATGTCTCCTCTGTGTGACTCTCCTAAAGCCAGGCTAGCTGGGGCCGGGTTAGCTCTTCCCTAGGAGGTTTTTCCTGGCCCAAGGTGGCCTCACACGCCATTGGCCTTTCTGTCTTTCCAGTACTTTCCACATCCGGATCTGAGGACCCTGTGAAGGGCCTGGGCGCCTACCATCTTTAATGCTGTCTGCAGGGCTGTGGCCCCAGCAACCCTGGAGAAGAGCCATGGCCCTGGATTTATGCCACCAACAGCAAAACAACAACAACAACAACAACTTTAACCAGGGAAGAGGGTGTGATGTGGTTCAGCGCAGGGCCCCTGGTTCCTCTGTGGGTCTCCTGTCCCCCTGGGAGGGAAAGGCATGAAACCTAAGGGAAGGTGACAGAGTCTCAGTTGTCTGTGTGGTAGGCAGACTTCCTAGTTGTCCAGTGACATGCAGGCGGAACAAAGAGGTCAGGGTTTTAACAAGCTATGCAATTTTAGCTAAATCCAAGGCTGCACCCTGCCACCCTTCCACCCTGCCCGAGGCAAAAGGGTGTGATCAGCAGTCTAAAGGGCTCCATTCTTGTCTCTGCCTGGTGTGCGAGCTCCTCGCAGGCCAAACTGGCTGGTGTGTGTGTGCTGACCATAGATTTGTGAACTCCTGTAGTAAACACTGTGTCCTGTACCTTCTGTGTCGGCTGACTTCAGAGATGACCTGTGGCGTTTATGTTTCTGGTTGTCCCCACGTGGGCACAGCTCCCTGGTACAAAGTTCAGCTTCTCTTCTCCAAGCACTAGTTTTGGTCTCTGCATGATGCTCTGGGGAGAGACACCCATCTTGATCCTCTTCGCCTCAGGCGTTACAGACTCTCAGGACCCCGCTTTTCAGAGGGAGAGGTTGCATAGCCAGGCCCAATTAACTGTGTTCCAAGTGAATTGTTCCCAGGGTAGGGCAGAAGGGAAAGTACCTGTGATTTATCTAGAGTGGTTCCTAGTTGTCATCCTTATGGAAGTGGGGACATGTGCGCAAGGGGGACAAGGGACAAAACGAGGAAGGATCCCAGCCTGAGCCAGCATGGCCTGAGGGAGTGGTAGGAGCTGGAAAACAGTCTTGTCTAGAGCTTTGTGCGGCAGGAGTCCTCAGCTCCCTGGAGCAAGGCCACTGGGTGGGGCTGGGCTCCAGGTCAGACTGGCTAGAGGCAGAGGGCAGGCTCAGGTGGCCCGACCACACAAAGATGGTACCCAGCACTCCCTGGAAGGTTGCAGATGACACCACTGCTATGTCCCAGACTAGCCCTGGAGTGGGGAGTCTTTCTAGAGGGCTTTTGCTTAGCTGTATCGCCCCAAACCACTGAACCTGTAACAAGGGATGTAGCTTCTCTATCTGTAGCCTGAAGGGCTTGGGCTGGGAGCATCTAGATTTATCTGTCTGTGCCTGACTGAGACTGGGATGAGGGGAGCCAGGAGGAGCTGTATGTGGATGGTGGGCTCCTGACCTGTTCTAAGATCAAGCTGTGGCTTCAAGGCCAGGCCTTATTCCTGTGTCCCTGTGGGACAGAAGAAAGGTTGCAGCTGCTGCCCATCTTCTTTCTGGACCCCGAGCTGGGAAGTTGCACATTGTCCTCTGTCCATTAGGAAGGTGTCTGTCCCAGCCCAGGCCTGGTGCTCCGCAGTGAGCTCCTATCTGCAGTCTTGACAAAGTCTTCTGCAAAGTAAGATGCTGACCACAGCCATGGCCAGTCTCTCTCTTCAGCCTTTTCTGACCTCTGTGTGCTTGGATGACACCAGGGAGCAGGACATGGAGGTACACAGGTTGGGGAGGTCTCTCCATGTAGCAACTCAGACTGCATCTCAACTTGGTCCACATGGTTCGTTGGGATGAGGATTCCAGGGTACCTTCAAGTAAGTGGAGGGCTTAGATGACCCTAGCATAGCATAAGGGCCAGAGAACCCCGAGGCCAATCTCTCTTCAGAATCTGTGCTTCTTGTCTGCAAAGAAGAGCCTCCGGAGCTTGTCGGGCTGCAGGAGAGAGAGACTTGGAGTTAGGAGCTCTGGGCGTTGGCCCAGCGGGGGACCCACACCTAGGATATGAAGTTGGGCTGGAATAGTCCTGACTACTCTCTCAAGCCTCTCCCAGGGCCTGAAACTCTACTTCACATTCCAGATTAACAGGAAGCATTCACCCTCATCTGGCTACAGAGGGAGTGGAGCAGGAAGAGTGTGAAAAGAAAAAGCCAGTAATACCAGCACTCAGGAGACTGAGGCAAGAGGATCCTTGCAAGTTAAAGGTCAGCCTGGACTACCCATCAAGACCTTGTCTCAAAAAAACCCAGTACACCTACAAAAGAAGAAATAGAAAGAGATGGTGAGCCCCACCTGACTTCCTTGCAGGGCCACAGTCTCCCCATACTCAAACTTAGCACAGTAGCTGGAGGCTCCAAGTCGTACCCAGGACCTCTGCATTCGGGACAGGAAATGGTGCTGCTGCTGGGGAAGCACAGGCCTAGGATGTGGCTTCTGAAGTCCTTAAAGGACTCTGGTTGTGAGAAGGCTGGCCCCCAGGGCTGCTGTGTGCAAGCGTAGCCAAAGCCTGGCCTGAACAGGAAGTTGCTGAGTTTCCTGCAGAGCCCTCACTCCTGGGAAGGTGTCACTGCTTGGTCAGATGCAGAGGTTTCTAGGGCCACAGACCAAGGCTCTGCCGGTGGGGAGGGGCTTCTCAGTGCCACTGTGTCCAGGTGCAGACAGAGTAAGGGGTGGGGTGCCAGCTTCCTGCAAACCCTGGCCTGCAAACCACCTGGACCTCGCTGTGCCTTCCTGACCTCTGCTCCCCGTCTTCCTTCTCAGAAATCCTCAGAAATGACAAAGCTATTCATTACTAAGGCCAGAGTGCGACAGCATGCCTGGCCCCATTCCCTACACAGTAGCCACAGGACGCATCCAGAGGTAGCAGCCCGTTTCACAGAGAAGGAAACAGGGTCATGAGGAGGGTCTCCAGTGAGGAACACAGGCTACCTTGCTACGTTTGATTTTCAGACAAACCAAGAACAAATTGCAGGGGTTGGTGAGATAGCTCCGTGAACTAAAGTGCTGTTCTGTCCCCAGCTCCCCAGCACCACATGCCACGCCAGCCCCACCCCCAGGGCAGGCTGAGCTGATTAGAGTCCCAGCGTGGTGGCACATGCTTGTAATGCCAGTGCTGGGGAGGCTGAAAAGCAGGAGGATCACTAGGAGTCCAAGCTGCATAAGTGAGAGCCTGCAACAACCAAATACATCAACCAAAACACCAAACTGCAGCATTTGAGACATATGACAAAAGGTACTCGTTTATCCGAAATTCAAATTTAACTGGATGCTCTGTTTTCTCTTGGTAATTCTGGGGAAATTGTCCTGCCCAAAGTTATAAGCACAGTGGGGAGGTTGGCCAGAATTAAGGCTAAGGGCTCCTTTCCCTTTCTGAGGCTCCAAGACCCTTTCAGAGGCCAAGAGAGGGCCAGAAGCCCATCTGCTGCAGAAAAAGCTGTAGGTCCCAAAATGTACTCCTTATACCAAATCTAACAGTTGTTACCCCCTCACTTCTCCAGGCAGATGCAGAGCTGAAAAATCTGGTTATGTCTGGGCAGAGATGTTGACCAAATCTGCCCATATCTGAGGTGCCCCCAGGGCCAGCAGCCCCCCACCCACAGAGCACACCTTATGTGTCCGTCCAGGCTCCTTGCTCCTGGCTGCTGGGATTTGCTCGTAGGTGTTGCCTGGTTCTGGGAGCCCCGAGATTCTCTCATAGCTGTTGTTTGTGGGCTCCAATGGTGTGCTGTACACAGCACTGGCCTCAGGAGGTGGAAGCCTGGCTGGACCACCCCGGCAGGCTGGGATCTGCTTGTAGGCCCTATCCTCCTGGTCATCTGTACTGTGGGCCTCCTGTAGGAGACCTTTCATCTCAGTGAGATCCGAGGGGTCAGTGAAGCTGCCCTGGGAGCAGAGCCGAGCCTCATGACTCAGTTGTAGAAACTCCTGCCTCCTTATAGCAGCCCGGGATCTCTGTGTTTCAGAGCTGGGAGGTAGGAGTGGTTCCCAGGAGGTGGGAGATGTTTTAGAGCCCTGGTCCAGGCTCAGCCCGGAGAGGGCAGACCCCAGGTCATCAGGTCTGTCCTGAGCTCCATCTGAGAGTTTCTGCAGGGCCTCCCTGCCCAGGGAACAGGTCTGGCCGGACACAACTGGCTCCAGGCCCACACGTGGCTGGTTTGTCTTCCTCAGGTGCGCGTAAATGAGGTCACTGGGACTTTCAGGAGGCTTATCCAGGAGAGTGAAACTCCTCTCAGGGAGGAGGGGAATCCTGCTGCGGGCCTAAGGGGAGAGAGAGAGAGAGAGACAGACAGACAGACAGACAGACAGGGACAGAGACAGACAGAGAGACAGAGACAGAGACTATTTTAAGGACATCCACTGCTGAGATGTTCTCAGGTCATTTCTCAGATTTACCCAGCTGTTAAAGGCAAGGGTGGGAATGGTACCAGGATCTGCACCAGCCCTTGTACTCTGAGGCTCAGCATGGACCTTACCTTGGTGTTCAAGGACTTGAATATGTCTTAGGCAGATGTTGGCCAACCTTGCCCCACCCTACTCCTCCAGCCTCTGTGGTCCATGAGTCCTTGGGGGCCTCCAAATTTCCCCCCTCAGTGCCCAGCCTCTTCCTGTCACCCAGTTCATTGATTGTGGCTTCTCCCAAATACATAGGGGAGCACCGCTAAATTAAAGACAGTGTTGGTGCGGAGAAGTCTGTGATGAGCAAGGCCAGCACTTGGAAGTCTGCATAGAATCTGGCTCCATTGCACGGTAGAGTAGGGTGTGATTACTACATGCTGATGTGTCATGGGTGGCATCAGGTCATGGCCAGTGCTGGGATAGGGCCAGAGAGAGTGGTGGTGGAGGGAAATGTTTTCTGAAGTGTGAAGCAGCCTTTCTGAGGAGGGAAATGCAGAGAGGTGGAAGGTTTCAAGAGTGTGAGCAGGTAGATGGGAATGGTATGCCAAGCCAAAGGCACCCCAAGGGCAAGGCCTGACATGGGAGAAGCTGAGCAACCTCAGGGGGGGACTTGAAAGCCAAGGAGGCCTTCTGTGAGAACTGGAAGGGAGTATGCACTTGCCATGGCTCCTATGGTCCTGGGGAATGGGGCTGGGGAGATAGCTCTGTGGCACAAGTGCCTGCCTGGCAAGTGCAAGCTTGTGAGTTCAAACCCCAGTCCCACAAAAAAAAAAAAAAAAAAAAAAAAAAAAAAAAAAAAAAAAAAGAGCAATATATTTATCACCATGGTCCTGGAGAAGAGTCTAGAATGTGTTCTAAGTGGAGAAGTCTGGACAGATATTGAGGAGGTACTCTCATTCCCTCCTGTAAGGTGCTGAGAAGAACAGTACTGACCCCTGGGCACCCCACTTTACTGTTCACTGGAGCCATCCAGGCTTTTTATATCCATTCTCTCATGCATGCCTCCAAGAAGATCAAAAAGGTAAACTGAGGTTCAGAGGGATTGTGTAGCTGGCTCAGAGTTAACACATCCCTAAAATCTTTGAGAGCAAGTGTGACACACCTCTGGCCAACCAGGGGCAGGCATGACATGTTTGGCTGCGGGTGCTTCCGGCTGTGGCTGCATCTCTCTGGCCTGTTGCTCACTCTGCAGCTGGAGGGACCGCGGGGCACAGCACCTTGGGGTTGACTGGCGTGGCTCCTAGATCCCCATTTGGGCAGCCCTCCCTCACTTCAAATCTCCTTACCTCCATGCTGTCCTCTCTGGCCAGGTCCCGGGGACCTATATCTAGGATCTTGTCTGTGTGCAGGAAGGAGTCCCGGGCCTTCACAGGGACACGGGGTTTGTCAGCCTTGTTAGGTACCGTGGTGGGAGATGTTGCTGCTGGCTGGTTGCCAAGGCCCAGGTTGGACTGGTGGAAACGCAGGGTGATGACATCATACAGATCATGGTCCTCTAGCTGGGGCAGTGGGGACACAGCAGATTCAAGGTTACATACTCCTCGATGGCCTCTAGCAACCCCTCAAGGATGGCTTCCTAGGCAATGAAATAGCCCTACCTGGACCCTGACTTCAGGGCAGATGTTTTAAGTCTCCTTTTCAAATAGGGACCCTGTCCCCACCTGAGTACCCAGGGGCAGCAGATAGTGAAGCCAAAACAGCCCATGGCTAAGCAAAAGATGCCCTGGCCTGGGCTCCCCACCCAACCAGGAGATGAGGGGAACCTACCCGGGGGCAAGCAGCTGCCAGTGTCTCCCCAAAGGGCTCCAGCTGCACCTCCTGGTAATGGCGCACCAGCTCAGCCAGGGTGCCATGGCTCAGGGTGTCCCCAGAGATCAGGTAGCGACGGTTTCTGAGTTGGTTGATGACAAAATGCCTGCAGCGATCACTGCCCCTGCAGCACAAACACTTGTGGCCTAAGGACTGAGCCCTGGGTCGTCCTGGAGCAGGAGAAGGCTCAGCTCTGTACCCAGGACAGAACCAGCCATCTGGGTTCCTTCTCTCTTGGAGACCAGGGATCCCTGGGCAGCTCATGAGAGTTTTACCCAGTGGGGCTCTGGAGCCTGGGGAGGACCTGAGCCTGCTCCAGTGGAATCAAGAGGGAGGGCAGGCCAGGGTGGGACTGATGAGAAACTCACCTTCAGAATCGGTCATATTTAGAAGACCAAAATGAATACCAGAAAACCATGATGAGCCAAATCTCATAATTTTATTTTAGGGAATGGTCTACAGGGTGTTCAGGGTTTCACTACTTGATCAGACTTGTAGTGATCCACCTGTTTATAGCCTCCCAGTAACTGGGATTATAGACCTGAGCCACCACACCCAGTCTCAATTGCCAGCTCAGTGGTCCCCAAGGGTGGGGTTGGCACTTTTTTTTTTTAAATAATTATTTTATTTATTTTATTTCTTGTTTCAGAACTTTTGTTTGTTTATTTATTTATTTTTATGGCCGGCTCAGCCTGCCCTGAGGGCAGGGCTGGCGCAGCATGTGGTGCCGGGGATCGAACTGCAGTCCCTGCAGTCGCCTAAGCTTTCCTAAGCAGGCACTTTAGACCACTGAGCCATCCTGCTGGGCCCCGGGCGGGGTTGGCACTTTGAGGTGGGGGCCAGCACAGCAGATCCCTGCACCTGCGTGGTGGCGCTTTAATCTCCTAATTTTATTTTATTTTATTTTATTTTATTTTATTTTATTTTATTTTTTTTTCTAATTTTATTTTTTAAAATTTATTTATTTTTATTTTTTGCAGTACCGGGGATTGAACTCAGGCCCCTATGCTTGCTAAGCAAGTGCTTATTCCATTGAACTATCTCCCTGGTGCTACAAGATATGTTTATATCTTGTATATAAAGCCAAGTATGTTTATAAGACTTAGGTTAGGGAGTAGAGGGAGATTGTTAGACTCAGTTACTCCTTACTAATCAGCCTTGAGAAGAGCTAATCTCCTAATTTTATTTATTTATTTATTTATTTATTTATTTATTTATTTATTTATTTATTCTTGTTTCAGAACCTTTGTTTGTTTATTCACTCATTTTTATGGCCGGCTCAGCCTGCCCCGAGGGCAGGGCTGGCACAGCATGTGGTACTGGGGATCGAACCGCGGTCCCTGAAGCCGCCCAAACTTTCCCAAGCAGGCGCTCTAGACCACTGAGCCATCCAGCCAGGCCCTCCTAATTTTAAATGAAGGGGCTGGGGAGATAGTTCCGTGGCACAAGTGCCTGCCTGGCAAGTGCAAGGTCGTGAGTTTGAACCCCAGTCCCACAAAAAAAAAAAAAAAATTTAAATGAAGACAAAAATCTGATCCTGTGTCTTCACAACTCAGCCTTATTCAAACCCCCACCCTGCAGAAACAACGGGGTTCCACCCCCCCCATTCACCCTCTGCATCGTCTTTTGTGAGAGAATAAGTGACACACAGGAAGCACAAACGTCATAAAACATGCAGCCTGCCCACTCCATGCCTGAGCACTGCTTGACACAAACCCTTGCAGCCTGGAAGACCCCGCCCTGCCCCGCCCCACCTCACAAGAGCTGCCCCGAGCGTCATCACCTTCACCAGTTTCACCTTTTAAGGAACTTCAGTTTCACCTTTTAAGGAACTTCATCTAATTTTTTTTTTTTTTTTTTTTTTTTTTTTTTTGGTCTTTTTGAGACAGGGTCTCACTATGCAGTTCAGGCAGGCCTTGCGCTCACTTTTGTAGCCCAGGCTGGTCTCGAACTCGCACTGATCCTCCTGCCTCATCCTCCCAAGTGCTGGGATTACAGGCGTGCTCCATCACGCCCGGCACTTCATCTACATTGAAATTTTTGTCTAGCTTCTTTTACTCAACTGGTCTGAACAGTTGATTGAGGTTCATGTGCAATTAGTTTCTCTCTTCTCATGTAGTACAGGATTCGGTATTTCATTTAATGAAAAAAACAAAAACCAAACCCACAATCTACACGTTCTGTGCATGGGCATCGAGGTTACAAACAGCTGCTGTGAAGTGTCAGGTGAATATTTGGACTCATTTCTGTGCAGAGCAAACCCAGGTAGGTGTAGAACTGTTGAGTCAGACGCAGTTCAGCTTGGATAGACTGGGCCAAATCATTTCCTAAAATTCTTTTTTTTTTAATTTTATTTATTTATTTTTCTTGTTTCAGAACCTTTGTTTGTTTGTTTACTCATTTTTATGGCCGGCTCAGCCTGCCCTGAGGGCAGGGCTGGCGCAGCATGTGGTGCCGGGGATCGAACCGCAGTCCCTGAAGCCGCCCAAGCTTTCCCAAGCAGGCACTTTAGACCACTGAGCCATCCCGCCAGGCCCCTCCTAAAATTCTTGTGATGTGTGAGTGCTCCTTTCTTTCTTGGTCCCACCAATTACTTTTGACATCTGTTGTTCCATGTTAGCCATTTATTATTATTAGTTTTCTTTTGGTGGTACTAGGCATTGAACCTAGGATCTGCACACTGAGCTATATTTCCAGCCCTTTTTAATTTTTTTTTTTTTTTTTTTTTTTTTTGACACAGTGTTGGTAATCACCCACCCAGATTTGGCTTAAAGTTGTAGTCCTCCTGCCTCAGGCTCACAATTTGCTTGGAATTGATTACAGGAGTGCACTGCTGTGTTTGACTTGTGCTTTCAGTTTTTGTTCCCCTACTTTTTCATACATCTATAGGCCTTTAGATATTTCTATTTAGTGAAGTGCTGCTTCAGTCTTGTGCTTCTATTTGGATTTTTTTTTCTCATCTGTAGGCATCCTGTCTATATTCTGGGTATGAGTTACTTTTTAGATTTATATGTTATAGTACAGAACTTCTTTAAGACTCTGCCTCAACTGTTCCATCCCTCTATATCATCTTTTAATTATCAAAAATTATTTTAAGGTGATCAAATGTAATCTTTACTTATCCCATTGTCATAGGTATTTTTATTTACTTATGCAAATGTTTCCCCCCTTTTTTTAAATTTGGTACAGGGTCTCACTACACAGCTCAGACTTGTAATTTTTTTTAAATTTTATTTATTTATTTTTTTCTTGTTTCAGAACCCCTGTTTGTTTTTTTTTTATTTTATTCATTTATTTATTTTCTTGTTTCAGAACCTTTGTTTATTCACTCATTTCCATGGCCGGCTCAGCCCACCCCAAGGGCAGGGCTGGCGCAGCATGCGGTGCCGGGGATCGAACTGCGGTCCCTGAAGCCGCCCAAGCTTCCCTAAGCAGGCGCTTTAGACCACTGAGCCATCCCGCTGGGCCCCCTCAGACTTGTAATTATCCTCCTGTTTTCACTTGCCTAGCACTGGGATTACAGATGTACACCACCATGTTCAGTCTCTGTGGCTGGCTCAGCAAGCCTGGAGGTGGGGTTGGCACAGCATGTGGTGCCAGGGATTAAACCCTGGTCCCTGTGCTTGCCTAATCAGGCACTTAGCTTGCTGATTGAACTCAGGATTTTTTTTTTTTTTAGTACAGGGTCTAGAGGATCTCATTACACAGATCAGACTGGTAATGATCCATCCTCTTGTTTTCAGTCTGTCAAGTGCTAGGATTACAGGAACTCACCACCACACCCAGTCTCAATCACCAGCTCAGTGTGCCCTGGGGGCAGGTCCACATGCACAGGGCAGGTCCAGGATCGAACCCCCAGCCTCTGTGTCTGCATAAGCAGGCATTTTAGTCCCCTGAGCTATCTGGCCAGTCCAAACTCAGGATTCTTGCAGGCAGGTGCCGTGCTGCTGAGCTATAGTGCCAGCCTAGAAATGTTACTGCTTTACTCTCCTCTTGGATCTACCATCTCTCTAGAATAGGGAGCTGGGGAGATAGCTCCGAGGCACAAGTGCCTGCTGGGCAAGTGCAAGGCTGTGAGTTTGAACCCTGGTCCCACAAAAAACAAAAACAAAACAAAACAAAACAAAAAAAAAACCTCTCTAGAATTAATTTGTGCACATAATGTGAGCTATAGCCTTTTTTTCCACCTGAATGCCCAGTTACTGGTAGGCTCCCATTTTGAAAGCTGGGAAATGTGGCAGTGACCCTCCTTGTATCTGGGGACAGATGTGTTGGACTCTTTCTGGGCTCCCTTCTCTTCCATTTCTCATTTCTATTTCTTTGACCAGCCTCATTCCACTCTCTTGCAGGTTGCCTAAGATTTCATTTATGGGGTGGGGGGAACCAATAAAGAAACAACAAAACCCAAAAAATGAAACACATAAAAATCCTGATGCTGAAAACCTTTTTTTTTTTTTTTGTGGGACTGGGGTTTGAACTCAAGACCTTGCACTTGCCAGGCAGGTACTTGTGCATGGAGCTTATCTCCCCAGCCTTTTGAAAGCCTTTTGAGTATTTGAAAACTGTTGATATACTATATCTCCAAATGCCTAGCATTGTGTCCAGCTCATAGAAAAGTAACTATTCGGACAATGATGGATATTTATCTAGTCTTAAAATGTTCATCCCTGAATACATGAAATAGTTATCAGAAGTAGGTTCTGTACTATTCCCATTCTGCAGAAGAGACGACAAAGGCATAGGGAAGCAAGGAAACGTACTTCAAGGTATTTGAACTGGGGAAGTCTCTGCAATGACTCTGAATCACAATCTGAACCTTTTACCCTGCAGTCTGGCCTAGGGCCACCTCAGCCCTTTGGCTTCCTGACCTAGTTACCTCTGGCCACAATCAGCATTTTCCTCTCTGACTTTCTGCTGGCCCATTGTCCCTATCATACTACCCTAGCCACCACCTTAGCCTCTCACACCCAGCTGATGGCACAGGTCCCTTCTGTCCCTCATCTTTAGGCCTCCCTCTACCATATGCCTGGAGGACCTGGTGAGATGGAAATGTGAGCAAATTGACCCTCATCACTTGTGGCCTTCGTTAGCATCTGAGCTGGCTTCACTTTTCTCCAGACACTGCTCTGGGAGGAATCCTGTGTCTTGCTGCACCTAGGGATTTGTGGCTCCCCTGCACCCTGCCCCTGAGGCCTCTGTACTTGTGCACACAGGTTCATCTGCTTTCACCCCAGCTACACCCTCCTGCTAGCAAACTGCTGCTCTTCCTTCTTGGCTATGGGGCTCCAAGCTTACCTGCTCAGCCTTGTCCTCCTGGCCCTCACTCACTTTGCAGTGGCCTCAACTTCAGTCCTAGCTTGTGTCAGTGCTGATCAGAGGGGCCTGTTATGCCAGTGGTGGTATAGAAGGATGTGAGGGAGGCACTCAGGGACAGGCCTGCTTGGGACTGCAGGGTCGCTAGCACCTTCACGCTGCATGCTACACCCTCTTACCTGTAGGACAGGATGTAGCCAGCAGCCCGGTCACTGAGGCGAATGAGGAAGGACCCAGGAGCCTTGTCACACAGCAGTTGCTCTGTTTGCCTGGGTAGGGGATGTGCTATTAGCTGGGGCCTGGACCCCACAGCAGGTTTGTACCCAGTTTAGGACTGTCAACCCCCATCCATACTCTCAGCCCAGACGCAGCACTGACAGTGCATCAACCCTGCCAGAGGCTGCCTTGCTCTCTATCGTGACAGGGTCTGTGGCCTCTTATGGCTCAGTCTGTATCCTCTGAGCGCCTTCCCCAGCCCAGGCTCCTCCAGGCTGCCCTCTATCCCAGTAAGCACAGACATTGCAGCTCATTTGCCTGGGCTTTGCCCTCTCCTCCTCCAAGCTGTAGGAGCCCATTGTCACCTCGGGGCTGGCAACTGAGTTATCCAGATATTTTGGGGTGGGGACCTGGGCTGGCTGGAGTCTCTGGTGGGGTGTACACAGAAGCAGCCCAGGGTTGTTGGAGCAAAATCAAGATCTCATCTGGGGTAGATTGGGGCCCTGAGACCACACGCATCTCTCTGCTCCCCAACTGCATCTCATCAGCAGGCACATGGGGCAGGCTCAGCCCCCACTTTATCCTTGATGACTGTGGAACAAGAATGAATCCACACGCTGGCAATTCTTGTAGGTTGGAGAAACCCCTTTCCAGGCACCCCTGTGCAACTACAGATACATCTAGCTGGTGCAAACAATTTTGGAGTCATGGTGGGAAATTCCAGCTGTCCTCTGGCTGGCCAGGGCATGGGCCACATCCTTGCTCACCAAACACTGAACTCAGGGTCTCCTCTACACAACACCAGAGGTGTCCCTTGCAGGATGGATGCCCAACAAATATGTGAACCCTTGCTCAAACAATTCTTCAGCATTTCCAGGTTGGGCTAGCAGTGTGGAGCCAGGCTTTGGTCCCTCCTGAGCACAGTACCTGAGTTGTCACACATGGCTGATCTCAGAGCTGGCCCAGGCTTGTGCCTGTGTGGTGCTGGATCCTATGGCTGGCTGTGTTCTTTATTTTTCCTCTAGTGCTTGGGCAGGTGGAAGGCCAACCCCACCAAAAAAGCAAACCCTGCAGCTTGGCCCTTAACCCTGGGGAAAGAGAGTATCCACATTTTCTGGGACAGTCCCCTCTGTGATGATGCTCCTAGCCCAGTTTTGAGCAGTATCTCCTTGGGTGATGATGTGATCCCCCCTCCTTGTTCATCAGGATTTTCAGATCTGTTCTGGATGTCCCCACCCAGTCTCTTTCTGCCCTTGGACAGTCTGGCAGCCCAGCTACCCTGGTCCCATGGAGGGCAGGTGCAGTCCCCACCCTGCCCATAGGAGTTGTCCCTGAGGATGCAATGCATGCTGTCTGCTCCCTGACCGGTGCCCATCTAATATTGGGAAAGGACAGGACCAGCCATCCTGGGGTCCCCAGCCAGGGTCTCCCTCCCACAGGCTATGGACCATGCTGGCCCTGGGGACAGCAGCCTTACTTGCGAGTGATGAATCCATGAAACCAAGTGGGTAGTGTCCCATTCTGCAGGATGGAAGGGGCCTGTGTCTCCATGAACCATTTCAGGGCTAGCTCCTGGAGCTCAGCGAGGTCCTGGTTGTCCCCAGACCCCCTCTCTGGGCAAGGCTGCTCCAGGCTGCCTTCCATCCTGGTGAGCAGAGACGCAGAAGCATAGCCCAGTAGCTGTTGCCTGTATATCTGCACTGCAGCTCATTTGCCTGGGCTGTGCCCTCCCTGTGCCACAGCCATAGGAGCCCATTGTCATCTCAGGGCTGGCAGCTGAGTCTTCCTGATGCCATGGGCGGGGGGAGAACCTGGGCTGCCTGCAGCCCCTGGTGGGTACGTAGCAGCAGCACAAGATGGGAGGAAGCCACCTTGCTTTCCTGGCCAGTAGCTGAGCTCCCTTAGTACAGCTGGCTTCCTCCTCAACCTCTGGTTTTACTGCAGCACAAAGCCAGACTGGCTATCGCCTGTAGCACTGCACCTGCTGCCAAAGCATGGTTATGGATTCCACACATCCCCCCTTACAGAGGCATTTTGGAGAGGATGTTCTGAGCTGGTTCATTCCTCTTTGCACTTGAGACCCACTGAGGCCATCCTAGGTCATGTAAATCCGGGAACACAAAGTGTGATGTTATGACTTCAGAGCTATGGTAACGAATCTTATCTGCACACTATTTATTTCCATTTCCCTTGTATATATTTTATCTTGTGCACTTGAAAATTTTATTCTGAGTTGTCTGTAGGCTCAGATTCCCAAAAGGGCCACAGCATAGAAAAACCTGAGGATGTAGGGTCCAGTCCAGAGTTGGTCTGTGGCCAAAGCAAGGCCTGAAGTATTCAAATATAAAGAAATGTGCCCCTGCAATTTTTCCATGACACGTTCTCTCCCCACCTCTCTGAGCTTGGGCGTTTATGGGCAGAGCCTGGTCATTTTCATAAGAAGATAAAGGCTTTGTGTATAGAAGGGGACAGAGCTCAGGCTGGCTGTGGACCAGGGTGGAGATTCTGAAATCAGGCAAATAAGTGGGAGCCTATATAGATATACAAGGAAAGTGGAGACCAGGAGAGGGGCAGGGCCCAAGCTGGGAAACTGGGTGAGCTCTGTGAAAGCTGGCATGGGGTAGGAAAACATTTTCCTGGACAGTGCCCTGCATCCTATTGTTTAGTTTCTTGCCCCGGGGTCACCCACTGGGCACTGACACTGGGGATAGAGAGACTGCTGGAGTATCTCTGCCTTCAACCTCCACCCCACTCCCAAGGTGTTGGGAAAGGGAGTCACCCCAGACTCTGGAGTCAGGCTGATTGGACTAGGGCCTCTGCCCCTGTTTGTCAGCTCTATTTCCTCTTCCCCTCCCCTCCCCTCCCCTACCCCCT
>PVJA010018170.1:0-40391 GCA_004027025.1 Myocastor coypus | reverse complement strand
TTTTTTTTTTTTTTTTTTTTTTTTTTTTTTTTTTTTTTTTTTTTTTTTTTTTTTTTTTTTTTTTTTTTTTTTTTTTTTTTTTTTTGTCTTTTTGAGACAGGATCTCGCTATGCAGTTGAGGCTGGTCCTGAGCTCACTTTTGTAGCCCAGGCTGGTCTCGAACTCGCACCAATCCTCCTGCCTCAGCCTCCCGAGTGCTAGGATTACAGGCGTGCGCCACCACGCCCGGCACTCTAATTTTTCATATCAAATTCATGTTGGTCATATCCTGCTGTTATGGTTTATGTCTAGTTGTGCCCCCAAAGCCTCATGGAATCATTGGGCAGGGACTTCTAGAGTCTGAGACTTGATCCATGATCCCTGGGATTATGGGTTTTAGTACTGATGGGATTATGGGTGGAAGTACTTCTGGGATTATGGGTGTAGCCTAGGGCAGGAACTAAAGTGGAGAGCCTGAATGTAATATAAAGAGAGACAGAGAGACAGACTGGAGCTCAAGCTGTTGCTGTTGCTCTCTGCTGCCCTGTTTGGTTGGCTACTTCTGGCACCATTTTGTTGCTGTTCCGCCGCCATGAATTGGATGCTCTCTGCTCTGTTCCACTCAGCCTTGGGCCAGCCGAATATGGATTGAAACCTCCAGTAACTGTGAGCTAAATAAACCTTTCCTTCCTTCATTTTGAGTGTTGGGTATTTGTTCCAGCAACGAGCAAAAATTAACTAATACACCTGCCCAATCTACTACCAAAACTCTCTCAAATACATATTTTCGCTATCACTATTGCTATTGATCTATCAACCTGGCAATAACATTGTTAAGGTCAGTTCTATGGGTTTCAGCAACAACCTCCTCATGGGTTGTCTTTCATTTATGTTCTTCCTTGCCACTCTACTATTTTCGGAAAGAAAGTCTAATAATTAACATAAATGCAAATCGGTGGATTCCACTGTTGAGTAAGTCCAGCTGCAGTTACTGCTCACAAGGCCTTGACGCTGATCTGTCACCAGCCACTTCTCTAAATGTGCTTGTAAATTCCTTCTGGCTGCCAAGTGCCCCTGAGCATGCTTCTGCTTTCTTTCTTAATTGCACCACTTTCTTTGTATTTGCCACCTTGGAATGCTTCAGTTTTCCCATCACTGTGATCTCACATTAAATATTTCTTTTCAGAGGTGTTTTACCTGACCCTGGTTTATATCATAGCCTTAGGGTTCTTATTCATTTTCCTCAGATGGACTGAGAAAGTTTATGAATTGTGTTTATTTGTGTAGCTTGCTATTATCTCATCAACTAGGCCATCAATCCATGAGATTAGAAATCTTGTCTGTTTGGTTCATTCTAGATGCAATAGGTAGCAAAAGTATGATGAATAATAGCCATTAATTCTGTATTTATTGAACAAATGAATGAATCCTGTGGAATATATTTGTGAAAATATCCACTTTTCTATACTTCTTAACTAGTTATAGTTTAACATTCATGCTTCTTATTTTTAATCAACAGTGACTCACAGTTATAAAATACTGTGACTAAAAATAAAATAAATTTGAAATCTAAAACAGTCAAACTTACTGCTATAGTTTGAATGTGCCCCTTCCAAATTTAAGTGTTGAATGTTTCTAGCAGCACAATTTATCATAGCTAAATTTTGGAGACATCCCAAATGCCCATCACCTGAGGAATACATAAGAAAGATGCGATGTTTTTATATAGTAGAGTATTACTGAGCTATAAAGAAAGATAAACTCGAGTTTTTTTTTAATCAGTAAATGGATGCAACTAGAAACTATCTCATTAGTGAAATAAATCGGATCCATATGTGTAAATATCATTTTCCCTCATGCAAGATCTGAAAGAGTAAATAATATCTGAAAGGTGAAGTAGACATGGTAAAAACAGAAAGAAACTGAACATAGAGAATAAACAATTGAGATGAGGGAAAGGAGAAAAGAGTGGAAAAAGGGAGGGGAAAAATTTATGTAAGTATACATACAGGATAGCTAAGATGACTGTGCTACTAATTTCTATTGTTTTTTTGGTGGTAGCAATTAATGTTTAAAATTTTTACTTTGACTCATTTATATGCTAATATCTGCCATCTGAGCAACTACATTGCAGACAGCAATGTGCAACATAACAATCACTGTTGAATACTTTTCATCTTGTTTTTAAAAAAATGTATTGCATTTCTAACATCTTATCTATCATTTTTATACTCTTCAAGTAAATTTAAAAAATGTAGGTGTTGAAGAGAAATGGACATTGTAGTAAGAGATGAGGCCTTTAACAGGTGTGGGCTGCTCCGCTGTGAACGTCAGAACGCAGGTTCTTGGTTAGCCTGTCCTGCTGACCTTCTATCCTGGGAGGGCACAGTGCTGCAGCTCTGCAGCCCCAGGGGAAGCAGCAGTCAGGTGCCCTGTTGGAAGCAGAGGGCCGCCCTCACTAGGTAACTGAGCCTGTCGGGTCTTGATCTGCAACAGGCAGCCTCCGAAACTGTGAGGAACGAATTGTGAGCTTTCTAAATTTCCCAGTCTCAGGTACCTTGTTAGGACAGCACAGAGGCTAAGACGTGGGCCAAGCACCATGGCCATGGCCATTGACCTCCCCTCACAGCGCATAGGCTCATCTGAAAAGTAAACTCAGTCACTTCCTTTTTCTTCTTCCCTTCCCTCCCTTCTCTTTCTTTCCTTCCTCCCCCCTTCTCCCACCTCTTCTCTTCCTCCTTTTTTCTGTCTCTTTCTGACATATACAATTAAACTTTCCAGTTGATTTGTTGGAATTTTATAAGCACAGAAGTATACGTTTAACAATATTTTTGCTTTCTTTTTAATTTGAGCCATTTTCCATGACCACATACATCTGTTTGATTGCTAAGAAAATACTGACTTTCTGGAGCAGCTGAACTCAAAATTTCAGAAGTTCCTATAGGAAAACTACTTCCTTAAGGACATACTTGAGAATCAATCCAGTGTGATTTTTTTTCATAGAATTTAATTTACGAAGTTTTTAGTGTAGTCTAAAAAGATGTGCAATCTCAATTCTTATGTAGAACGTATAATTTATTTACAGATGTTAAAAAAATTTGAACTGGTCCAATTGATGTTCATTTACATTTTGTATTTGCCACTTTAGTTATGACACATGCATTTTCCTGGTGGAACGTGAAAGTAGCAAGAAAATGAACTTGTGAAATCTCAGTATTTCTTTAACAAGAAAAGGAAGTAGGAAAGAATACATAATGTGTGTCATATACATCATAAAGTTAGAGGTTAAAAAGCTATCTATTGAATGAAGAGATTAATAAGCATTCAAGGAAGCCTGTCAGTTTGTGAAGTTTGCGCGCGCATGCGCGCACGCGCACACACACACACACACACACACACACACACAGACACGCACAGACACGTGCCATGCCTCACACCGTGTGTGTAGGCGTGGCTGCACTGATATGTCAACAGCACTAGGTTCCATACTGCTTAACTACATGAGCCATCTTTTCTTGTTTTCATCTGGTATTGGCAAGGCTTTTCCTTCTCTGAAGTAGTTGCCCAGAATGATTAACCCTGTGCTGAGACACTGTTTACCAGCTGACGTAAGGGCCTCCGGTTCGCCGATGATTTCTGGTGCGGTCTTCCTAGATCTGGCCTCACGCTTACTTCCATCTCTCTGCCGCTTCTTCTATGAACCTGCGAGCATCATCTTCATATTTATCTTTTAGCAGACTGTAAAGCTTCAGGGGTCAGTGGTTGAGGTCATTTTACCCCTGCGTCTACCCGAAGTCTTAGTGTGACAACTTACATGGACTGCCAGCACGTTAGCAATCCTATTTGGGTTTTTGTGCGCATGTCTTGCCTCTGAAACTAGTTTCATGACGTCCATGGTGTGACAGCTAGAAATGTGTCAGTGGGCCCCACTTACCTTTGCAGAGCTGTTCTTTTAAGAGAATATGCTGGAGAGGAGATGCTACTCTTGATGATAGTTATTCTTGATGATAATATTAAAAAGGCTGCCTGGCTGGTAGTGAGCCTCAAGGTTCACTGCCGAAACTGGCCTGCTGTATTTACTCCTAACTCTGGCTTCTTAGCCAGTATTTTTTGCCCTCCTTCCTTGGCCTGCATTGTTCTGGCTTTCTCATTTTCCAAACACAGTCCACTTGACCACGTATTTATCTTTCTCAGTCCAGGCTAGCCTGAATTGTTGTCGTGCCTGAGCCGGAACGCTCTGGCACCTTTGCGTGTTTTTCTCAGTCTTTATTCCTCTTCAGGACTTTCCAAATTGAGAGCTAATTGAGTCTGACTCAGTCCCTGAGTCAACCGCCCAGTATCTGCTGGCTGTCACGGGTCAATCCTTTCCTAATCCCACTTGGTAAATGCTGTTCTTAGTATTCCCCAGCCCTGGCTCGCACTGGCTTTTGTGACACACCTGGCAACCGATTGCAGGGCTGGCACCTAACACAAAGCCATCTATATGGTGTTCAGTCCTCCTCGCAGAGAAAGAACAAACATTTAGCACAACGGTATCAAGTGTGTTTGGAAGGCTTCCTACACCCACAGCGCAACACGAACTCTGAATCATTTTAGTTTTTCAGCCCTTCTAGAAGCCTCTATATGTTTATAAGATGGTTAATGCAACAGGCAATTTGGGATCAAAATTTTCTCCCTCTACACTAATTTGTATGGATTTTTAAGTTCAGTGCTAAGTTTACATGTATTTAACATTAGCTTAATCCTCTACTAAGTAAAAATTTCAGAGAGCTTTTACGTAAATAGCACACACTTTGCTTCGTTTTCCTGATTTGTCTTTTTCTTGGATGTATGTGTTTTCTTTTGTTAAAGCTTTCATGCTCAAGTTTTTCACAGGGACCCCTACTGAGCTTAAGTTTCTTTACTTGGGCTTGATGTCTCTTTACAAAACCATTGTAAGGATTTGATACAGAGGTTTCAATTGCTTCAGTTTTTAATAAAAACTCATTGTCTTTTTTTATCTAAATAGTTTTCATCACATACAAGGTGAATTTTGTTTTATGTTTAAGGAGGCAGAACCTAATTTGCTTTTGAAGATCCCTTAAGAAATGGCTCTAATGGGGTCTGGGGACATAGCTCAGTGGCATAAGCACCTGCCTGGCAAGCGCAGGGTCCCATGTTTGATAGTCGGTACTGAAAAAAAAAGAAAAACATGACCTATCAATTTACTGGAAATCTAAAAAATACCATCAATGCTAATCAAATTATAATTATAAAAATGTTTATTGAAGTTTCTTATTTTGGGGCTGGGGAGATAGCTCAGGAGAATAAAAACTTGCCTGGGAAGCACAAGGTCCTGAGTTCAATCCCCAGTACCACAAAAAAAAAAAGTTTCTTATTTCAAGAAATTTTTAATGAGGAAGTAAAGACATGAAATATCTATAATACAAAAATCTCTTCAACATTTTATTTTTTCTGTAGAAATTATTTCATTCTTTTTCCATTTCTATGTCAGAGACAATATTCCCCTTAAAAATTTTTCCCTGTCAGTTCTTATGATAGTATTAGATGGATAGAAATTTACATTAGTCGGAGGCTAAATTGAATCATTGTTAATGATTTTGCATGTATTTAGTTTTGAATTTCCTGTAATAGATTTCACTCTTTTGTGCTTTATTAATGGAACAGAACTTCTAAAATTTGCAATAGGATAAATAATTTTTCATATGCTTTCTCATAGTGAAAATTTACAATTTTAAACCAGTTTTTCTCACTCAAAATCCTCACTCTCCACGGCAGTGTGTTGCCATGCCATGTAATGTCCCAAAGTCATTGTTTTTTAAATTACTGGTAATTCATTCTTTGCTTCTAAGACCTTTATCCATTAAATAAATATGTGTATGGACATATTAAACTTTGTATACGGTGGTAGTGGTGTGTTTAGATATCCTGAAGCTGACTGAAGAGCTCTTTCCAAGAAGCTCTGCTCTGTGTGTGTCTTGGAAAGCCAGACTTTAGAAGATCTAATGGATATTATCTCAATTACAATCATTTTATATAAGTTGCAAAGAAATAATGACCAGGAATCAGCAATAGTATTAAATTAGAAATTATAAAAATTTAAAAAATCATATAAGAACTGTTTATAAAGAAGTGTCATGAATAATAATTCTAGAGATATGAAAAATAAGCATGTTATTTTTATGATAGATAAAATATGGTGTTTTTGTTGTAATAATAATATTCAATGCAGACATTAGCTGTAGAAGAATAACAGGGATGAAAACATTATTAAATCATAAAAGAAGGACCAACAAATCATCAAAGTTTTAAGAAGAGAGAGATAGATTAGTTAAAAAAATAAAACTTCAGGGTTAGGGAGATAGCTCAGTCTGAGTACCTGCCTGGCAAGGGCAAGGACCCAGGTTCAATCCCACTGTAGGATGCGCCAGCCCAGAGACCAGGCGTGGTGGCACATGCCTATAATCCCAGTGCTGGGGAGGCTGAGATGCGAGGATCAGTGTAAGTCTAAACTGCAGAGTGAAACCTTGCATCCAAAAAATAAATGAATAACTAAATAATTAGCATTTAAAATTTTTTTCACTCTTATCAAAGCTTCCTTTTTAAATATTGCATATTCACTGTATAATGATATAAAGTAGATCATTTTATTTAAGAACCAGTACCACTAATTCGGCACATATTCTGCAATAATCCCCATAGGTAATAAGGATCCATAGGTATTATTTTTATCACCAAATTGCAAATATTAATGAGGAAAAAAATACAGAATTTATTAAGTAGTTTAAAAAATATAATTGTGACTCAGAATGTCTGTGGTTGCATATGTACATATATTTATGAACGATGTGCTTTTTTTTCCCACTAGGATGACAAAATTCTCATGTGCTAAGCTATTATCACATTTGATTAATTTCAGTTAGGGAGCTTGAAGCTAATTGAAAGTGTAAATGTACAGGAACTCATCTGCTGTTCCTGATTTTAACCAAAGTACAAGAAGATCTTCCATGTGGAGCTGATACTTAAACCAGAGCTTATAGGTTGTCATGACAGCATGAGTAATGTTCCATGAGGAAGAACTTGTCCTTGATCACATTTGTGGTTGTCTTGGCAACATGACAATGTGACTTCATGGATGAACTATCATTTTGCCAGTTAAACTGTTTTGAGGATGATTATGCATCCACTGGAGATAGGTAGGAATACATGTATATGGGTGTACATGTGTATATACATGTAAGATATATATATATATATGCATATATGCTTGCTGTTTCAAAACTAGACACAGAAAAAATAGATGCTGAGACATGTGATAAATATATATCAAAGTAGGAAAAGAAATATATGAAAACTAGGTTAGGGAATAGAGGATAAGAGGATATGTGGTGGAAAAGAATAGAGCCAAAGCAATAAATAAGCAAAAGGAGAATGGCACAGGAAGGCAAAAATCTTCACCATTATTGGAAGGAGAAGGTTAAATGTGGCAACGGGAGAAAATTGCTGTGGAAACAGCAGAGCTCAGACAGGAGCGGCCTATTGCGTTATAGTCATGTTCTTGTTATCAGCCTTATCAGTCACACTAGCAATGTAGTATTACACCAGAAGTATTTGCAGGCATCTTACAAAGGAGATTTTAAGGAAACAACTTCAAGGTAAAAGGGATCTGACTATAGAATGTTTCTCTTTATATGTTTTTAATTGTTTATGTATTTAGTTGAGGGTCTACATGGTCTACAGGATCTCACTACACACATCAAACTTGTAGCGATCCTTCTGTTTTCAACCTCCCAAGCACTGGGATTACAGGCGTGTGCCTCTGTGCCCAGTCTCAGTAGCCCTCTCAGTGTACCCTGGGGGGTGAGGCTGGCACAGCACTATGGGCATCAAACCCCAGACCCCTACTTCTGCCTAAGCAGGCACTGTAGTCCACTGAGCTTTCTATTCGGCCCTTAGAATACTTCTTTCTATAAGATAACATTTTCATACCTTAACAATGACAAATCTGACAAGAACTAGAGTAGCTGTGAAGTAAATATTAACAGTTACTGCTTCTAACCTATTTAGATATCCACATTCAAAAGAGAAGTCGAGTGATTTTATTTACTTCAAAGAGAATCTTAGTGTTACTTCTCAAGAAACAGGAAAATCTTGGTAAAATATGATCAGAGGAAATGATGTACTGTAGATCTGTGGTATCTGCATGTGTGTTGTATGTGCACATGGAATACTCTAATATTTTTTTTTTCTTTGTCATGTTTTTATTTGCTAGGGCTTGCTTCTGACCTAAAACATGTTTTTTTCAGAAGGTAGGAGGAGCTGCTGATGTGTATTTCTTTTGTAGCTATTGGTTGTATTGTTCTGTAGATATTTACTAAGTATTGTTGATTTATAGTGTAGTTTAATGATGATATTCCTTTGTTGATATTTTTGATCTGATTAGTCTATCCCTTGATGAGACTGTCATATTGAAGTCACCTGCTGTTATTATATTGATACTATGTATCCCTTTTTCTTTCTTTCTTTTTTGTTGCTGTTTTGTTTTAAAAGAAATGGACACACCAATGTTTCATTTTATATACTGAGCCCACAAAAAGTATATAAACACTTTAGGAAAAGAAGGGCTGGCAAGATAGCTCAGCAGACTAAGCGCCTGCTTAGGCAAGTGCAGGGACCAGGGTTTGATCCCTGGCACCACATGCAATGCCAGGACCTCCCCCAGGGATGCTGAGCCAGCCACTGAGTCCAGGCATGGTAGCACGCACTTGAAATTCCAGTGCTGGGGAGGCTGAAAGCAGGAGGATCACTATTAGTCCAAGCTGTGTAGTGAGACCCTGTATCAAATACATTAAAATAAATAAGAATATTTTAATATTAGATCTGTTAGACATCAGGAGATTAACACAAATTACCTCTGGCCTCTACAATGACAAGAGGTGCTCAGAAAGGTAGTCCTTAGGGTCCAGGCATTTATTAATACAACAAACTGCTCCCTGGGAAGCCCTAATGGTTGAGATTGCTACACAAGCATTTTCAGTTTTTTTCCCCACTAAGGTCTGACAGTGTAGTGAGTTTTCTGTGACAAACTACATCTTCTAGGGTCTCCTATACAAAGTGCATGCGTCTTTTGAAAAAACATTACATAATTTTTCTTTTGGTGAAATCTGCTTCATCAGATATAGTTATTCGGCTTGCTTTGGGGTTTCATTTGTATGTAATACCATTTCCCAGGCTTTCGCTTCTAGTCTTCATATGTCTTTGCTAGTCAGGTGTATGTCTTACAAGTGGCAAAGACTTGGGTCTCACTTATTTTTAAACCAACCTGGCAGTCTGTGTCTTTTTGTTGAATAATTAAGGCAGTTCAGATGATGAGAACTTATACAAAGTATGTAGTAGCCCTTGCCATTTAGGGCTCCTCTATTGTTCGATTCTCTCCTAATTCTCCACACCTTCTCCATTGTCCCTCTTCTCTGTATAAGATTACTTTATACCTTCTGCAGTGCTGACTTAGTGATCTTGAATTTCTTTACACTTGTTTTGGATGGTCTTTATTTCTTTGTCAATATTGACACAGCTTTGCTGGGTCTAGGAGTCTGGCTTGCCCGTTTTTTCATTTCAGGGCTTGAATTACATTGTTGCATGGCTTTAGGGTTTCTGTGACAAAGTGTGAAATTGTTCTTACGGGCTTGCCTATGCAACCAGGCGTTTCGGTATTGCAGCGTTCAGCATTTCTGGTGCCTTCTCACCATTTTAAACATAATATATGTGAGGACTTCTTTCCTGCTTATGCTTGTTTGGGACTCTAAATCCACCCATACCTAGATATCTATATTTTCCCAATATGTGGGAATTTTTTGTTATTATTTTATTAAACAGATTATCTATGACTTTGGTCAGTACCTCAGGGCTCTTTTATACAACAACAAAATTACATGCATAGAGGCCGGCAAGATAGCTTAGTGGACTAAATCACCTGCTTAGATAAGCTTAGGTAAGCACAGGGACTGTGGTTCGATCCCTAGCACCACATGCCCTGCCAACCCCCACCGCCTCAGGGGAGGCTGAGCCAGTCACAGAGTCCAGGAGTAGTGTTGCATGCCTGTAATCCCATGGCTGCAGAGGCTGAAAACAGGAGGATCGCAGTGAGTCTGAGCTGGATAGTGAGACCTTGAACAGCCAAACACATTTTAAAAAGTGTGCTTTTCCTTTAACCAGGTTTCAAAGGTCTTATTTAGTTCTCAACTTCTTACCTTTTTCTTTAGACTGTGTGCATGTACTTACTAATTCCTCAGCCTTGTCTTCAAGCTGTGAAGTTTTCTGTCTTGTGTTTGGTCCCATCTATTGGTGAGCTTTTCCACTGAGTTTTTGAATTGATGGATTGTGCTTTGTATTCCAGAATTTCTGTTCAGAATTTCTGTCTCTGTTTTGAGTTACTTCTTCATATTCTATATTTTCTTTCTTACCCCATTCAGTGGTTTATTTGTATCCTCTTGGCAGTCATCGATTGACTGATTCAAGCTGTGATTGTTTTCTATTGTCTTTTGGATTCTTTGTTGGCATTTCTTCTACTTAAATGTCCCCGTGTTCACTTGCTCACAAATTGTGGCTATGTGGAGAAGTTATATTGTCTTGTGTCTCATACTTGTATTTCTCTATGGGATTAATGCCCCCACTGGGACAGGCACTTCTTCCACCTGTAGAGAGCATTCTTATTGCGTCACCTTCTTTCAAGGGCTTGATTTCCAGCATTGTTCAGAGGAGAAAATGAATTGAATCATCTTGGCACAAAGACAAACCAGATATTACCATGCCGTAAAAAGCAATGAGGGCTGTGGATATAGCTCAGTGGCACAGTGCCTGTCTGGCAAGCTCAGGTCCTGAGTTTGCTTCCTGTTAAGAAAAGAAAAAAGAAAAAGCAACTAGTGAAATCTAACAATGTCACCATTAGCAATAGAAGCCAGTAACAAAAACATAAAGTAAAAGGCCAAAAGATTAATACAGGCTAATGTTACTAATAATAAAAATGAAAGGGGAAGGAAAAGTTGAAGAAGTTTTTGAAAAGGAAGATGAGACAGGGTCAGTCAAATAGCTCAGTGGATTCAAGGGTCTGCAAGCAGGCTCAGAGGCTGGGGGTTTGATCCCTGGGCCTGTCTTGCCTGCCTTGAGAAGACAATTGAGATTGGGAGTGGTGATATGTGCCTGTAATCCCAGCTCTTGGGAGGTTATAAACGGGTGGACCAGTATGGTAGTGAGACCCTGAATGCGCTATAGACCCTTCCCTAAGATACAAAAAAAAAAAAAAAAAAAAAAAAAAAAAAAAAAAAAAAAAAAAAAAAAAAAAAAAAAAAAAAAAAAAAAAAAAAAAAAAAAAAAAAAAAAAAAAAAAAAAAAAAAAAAAAAAAAAAAAAAAAAAAAAAAAAAAAAAAAAAAAAAAAAAAAAAAAGATGAGGAAAAAATGAGATAATTCCAATTCAAGAATTAAAAAGTAAATTAACTTAGACATAATTAACAGAAGAAAAGAAAGCAAGGACTGGGGAGATAGCTTAGCGGGTAGCCCGGCAAGTGCAAGAACCTATGCCTGTAATCCTAGCACTGGAAAGGGAGGCTGAGACAGGAGGATCACTACCAGTTCAAGCTGTGTAATGAGACTCTGTACCAAATAAATAAATAAATAAATAAATAAATAAATAAATAAATAAATAGATAGATAGATAAATAGATAAATAAATAAATGAATAATTTTTTTAAAAAGTAAAAACAAAAAGAGAAAGGAGTAAAAGATTTCCTCCACATCACAGTGTTTGTGTAGACAGTTTCTAGGACCTGTAGTAGGAATCCAGCAAACGTGGGATAAGGGTACAGTGACTCATAAATGGGACCTGTTATATGTCCATGTCAGCTTTTTTAATGTGTGAATGGTGAGTCCTGCCCTGTTTTCTCCATGGGGCTGAGTCAGTGAGTTGAATTCATTCCAGAGGCATTTAGTGTTTGTTTGTTTTGTTATTGTTCTTTTGTGTGTTCTGAGCCATTGCTATCCGTGTCTGCTACTGTGGTCCACTCCCTCCAGAGGATGCTCTGTCTTATACTCAGGGACATGGCCAATATTCTAGCAGTAGCATTTCCATGATAACCTTGGCAGGTCCCTGTGGCAAAGACCTGATTATACTGAGGGCAGAAAAGCTTATAGACTACTGGGCTCTGTTTGGCGGTAGCCAGTGAAGGGAGCAGGACTGAGTCCATTCGCCTCAATCCCAGTGCTTTCAACCCACAGCTCCCTCAGCAAATCATGAGCATCTGGTCTTGCTTCTGACTACTGAGGCTAGGGTGTCAGGACCCTCCACGTTCTGTGCTTGCCTCTTTTTCAGCTTCTCAGATGGTCTGTGGTTAGCTCTGTCCATCTCCATGGCGCTCTCTGGGGGCCTTCTCCTACCCAGTCACGGTGAGGGAGGAACCTTAGAGACTCTGAACTGTAGTGCCTTAATGATTTATGGTACCTGAAATATCTCAGTTTTAAACAATAAAGCCTCTTGTGAAATGGTCCTTGATTATAACATACCTAAACATGGTGGGTGTGAAAACTGATGCATTCCTTAAGCCAGCATGCCATGTGGAAGGAATTACTCTGAGTAAAACCCCACATTATACTGTAGTACACAATAGCCGTGTGACCTACATGTGGCTAGCGCTGCCCGTCCGCCATCTATTACTGCAGCTGCTACTCCTCTCCAGGCGTAACTTGTGCTTTCAGAGTCAGGCTCCCCTCCCTCCTCCGGGAGTTGGGGGTCAGTGTTCCAGGCTTCCTTCTGTTCCCTGCATTGTCTTCTGTGTCTCTGTGACTTTCAGCTTTCCAACGGCTCTCTCTGTTGTTGGGGCTCTTCTCTTTCTCCTCTGTAAATAGCTGTTTTCCAAGTATTTCCACCCCAGGACTTGGACAAGACCTATTTGCCGCCAACCTCTCCTCCCCTGTTTTGAAGGCCTTTCAAGGCTATTATGCTTTGTGCTCTCTATGACATGGTTGGCTCAGTACAGTAACAGAGACAGAGAAGAGGCCCAGGAAAGCAAAGTGATTACCCAGGTCCTTGACATGGGGAGCACTGCACATCACGTAGCATGGCAAAGACAGCAGAGTAGTCAGGAGGGTTGAGGGGAGCATTGAGATTAGAACCTCAGAGGGGTTCCTAATGGCAAAGCCAAGGCAGTTTTGTGGCGAAACAAAATTTAAAAACTTGCAGCCAGACTTATAGTTTAGTGGTGCAGCACCTGCCTGGCATGTGCCAGGTCCTGAATTCCATTGCAAGTATTAAAAAAAAAAAATCAATACACAACATAGAGATTACAAACACAAACTCTAGCGCAAACTCTCATTCTCCTGTATAATTTGTCTTTGCACATGATTTAATGCTACTCGTTCTCTGCTTTCCTCACTTATATAATTACGATGACAGTGCTATTCATTTCATAGGGTTTTTATTAGCCGTAAAATAGTTAATGCATACACAACATATATAACAGTGCCCTCCCTGCACGTGCTGATGTATAATGGTAGTTAAACATCATTGGTATTTACAGTATTACTTTTATTTACCGGTTATATGCATTTTTTATTCCAAATAGTTATGACCTTTAAATTAAATAGGAAGGATTGTTTTAACCTTCTCACAGTTGCCTGATTTCACCTCTGTAAGTGTCAATTGTAAATCTTTATTTAGCAGTATATATGGCTCCTAAATGAGGTACTTGAAGTAATCATCAAGGGTTTGACATGCGGTTACGTGAAGAGAAATAATATTGGCTGCTTAAATAAGTGAGAATTCGGCCCAGAATTAAATTGTAGAATGTGGACTTTGTGTAAGTCTATTGATGAATAACGTTTGAAATGAATCTTGCCATATTTCCATGACTGTAAGTGGTCATGAGCTCATTCCAACCTACTCCCTAGGAAAGATTTTGAGCCTGTCAGCAGGGCCTGCCTGAGTGTCCCATGAATTTAGAAAACATTAATTGTTTGTCTCTGCCTTCTAGACAATATGAGCTCTGTGGCAAAACGTTATGTGTTTCATGTACTGCTGAATCCTCAGCACCTACAGCAGTTCTTAGCACTTGGTACTCAATAATTATGTGTTCAGTGAAGAAATGGGTGAATTCTACAAGTCAGTGAGGTAGTGCGAGTATGAACCAGCACATTCATGAAGTGCAAAAAAAAAAAAAATCATATTAGCTTTGACATCTCAGTACATGCTGGATGAGCCAAATGGATCTTTTTGTTAAAGCACACACACACACACACACACACACACACACACACACACACACCCCTAAGACATGAGATATTTGTCTTACATGGTAGTCCAAGAGAGGTATCATCTTCTGTTAGTCAGCTTTCTTTTGCTGGAACAAAATACCTGAGACAGTTAACTTATAAGGAGAGAAGCTTCTCTTTGTTTTTGTTTTTTCCATAGTAAACTTTATTGTGACAGGGAGGACTGATCCTGCCCATGCTAGGAGACACCTTGTGGCAAGTGACAAAGCTCTGAGGCCAAACCCTTTGGGTCACAGTGGTAGAGATAGGGGTAGGGGATGGGCCCCATTGATGAGGCAGGGGAGGCAGCCAGAGACATGCTGCAGTAGGGAGTTGCACTCCCCTGACCATGTCTTGATATCTCTGAAACTCAGGCATGGAAGCACCTTCCAGCCCTATTTGTCCTGTATCTTCTCCAGGATAGGCACAATCATGTCACATATGGGTCGTTTAGCAGGGTCTTCATTCATGAAAATATTCATGAGCTTACACACGTGGCCAGAAATACCTGGTAGAATGGTAGGCCCAAGGCCTTCCGGTGCCACCTTCATCCTAGTCTCTATGTTGGAGAGGTCAGCAAAGGGTACCTCTTGTGTTACCAGTTCCCAGGAAAGCACTGTAAAGCTCCACATGTCTGCTGAGCATCTGTCTGTGTCTTCAGGTTTCTTCTGCAGAGGTTCAGCGGCTATCCAGGCAGGTGCATGCAGGTGCCCAGGGCACTGGAAAGAAAGATTGACATCGGCCATGCTGATTGGGGCAGCCATAACCTCGTCAATCATGACACTACGAATGTTAAGTGCATGTCATGGGATGAGGGGCCATAGTATATGTAGGAAAACCATGCCTCCTGCCATATCCAAAGCAAACCTCACTGTTTGGCTCTGGTCCATGACAAAATTGGTGCCTTCATGCAGCACACTGTAGAGCGAGCCACATGGCATCCAGTGTGTGATGAGAGCAGGGTGAGGAGCAGGTGGAGACTGGCAGGCACCTAACACTGGAAGCACATTTGGATGCGAGGAAATCCTGCGTCAGGGGCACTCCTCATTGAAGACTCTGCTCTTCCGTGTACTCCAGTCTCAAACCTTCAGCACCTTCACAACAATGCCATTGCCCTGCCAGCGGCCCTTCCTTAGCTCTCCAGAGTGCTTCTCCTTGAGCTTCACCAAAAAGTTGAGCTGTTTGAAGTCAACGCTGGGGTGTTTGTTCAGGCTCCCTTTTCTGGGCCGAGTTTGGGTGGTCTCCTTCGAGAATGTACCCTTGTATAGAATGCGGTTGAGATTCTGGCCCATCCAGAATCTCTGCTCATTCTCAGAGAAGCTCTCTCAAGGGCACCTTGGCTTTGTTGACAGGCATCTCTACACACTTATTACAGGGTCTGATAAGGGCCCCATGAGCCACCAGGTCCTCTGCCACTTGGTCTTGGCCACCAAAACAGGCACAGTGCAAGGGCACATTCCCACGCTCATGTACTGCATTGATGCCAGCTTTGTACTGCAGCAGTGTCTGTACCACATCACGGTGTCCGTGACTGGCTGCCAAGTGCAGGGGGTGTCATCCCTATGGTTCATCACATTGACCCATGCCCTCCGCCTGATCAGCATCCCAACCACAGCAGAGCGGCCCCCTTGACAGGCCCAGTGCAAGGAGGAGAAACCGCGATCACTGCCCTAGCTGAGATTGCTCTCTGTGTTGTTCAGACACAGACGCATGGCCCCAGCATCGTCCTCTCGGCATTGCGTGAAAATGTTGCCCATAGCAGTCCCTGTGCTGAGTCCCCGAGCCTGGAGAAGCCTGGGGATGGGACTTGGGCTTGGAGGCGCTTCTCTGGGGAACTCCGGTCCAGCCACGCCTGTCACTCAGGCCCCAGAAGCCTTATTTTGGCTCACAGGTTTTGGCCCTAGACCCTTTTGCTTCAAGCTTGGGGTGAAGCAGAGGGTCATAGCAGGTAGTACTTGGAAGACAAAGACACTCACCTCATGGTGACCAGGAAATGGGGGAGGGAAGGACCTAAAGTTACCAACTGACCTTCAAGAGGTGGTTCCAGTGGCCTCACTTCCTTCTGTGAGGCGCACCCTCTTTCAGGTTCCACTAACTCCCCATACAGCCAATCATCTGTGACATGAGCTATTAGCTCATGGTCCTTGGTGGGCATTGGCTGTCCATGGCACAGAATCTCCTCTCTACAGGTTCTTCTTCAGCAAGATAGGTCAATTCCAGAGGCTGATGGGTCTATAGAGATCCATATTTTCCACACTGGGGTTTTCCACCTTTCTACTTATCAAACTATCAACCAAAAGCTGCATATCCAGACAGTACCATCAAGTCAGGTCTGAACTTACTCAGTGGAACCTCAAATTTATATACTTCAGTGTTTTAGAATTAGAATTTAGCCAGTCAGAAACTTAATTCAAGTGTAGTGACATATAATGCATGTTAAAACAAATTATTTCCATCAGTTATACTGTCAAGTATGCACCAGGAATGTGACATTTGTATATCTTATTCAACCCTTAACAGCACTTCTTTGAGAGAACATTGATTATAATTCCCATTTTATAATTGAAAAACAATCAAATAAGTATAAGGCATGGAGAAATTTTAATGTCATGAGTAGTAATAACAAACCTAATGGCTAAAGTTTATGTGTGTCATGATTTAATATCATATTTATGAAAGCTCCAGTCATTGAGCTTATGGATATATTTCTTCCTCAAAATATTAATTCACACCCTATCCCAGCTTTTTTAAAAATATATATATATCAAATCCCCTCTTGTCCAATGGAGTGCATTTATAAGTAAAATCCCAGGCTGGCTCTGAGCTGTTGCCCACAGTAACTGGCTATATATGATGATAGGTTTAGTTCAAGTGTGAATTCACCCCAGAAAGATCCCTGCAGAGATTTTGGAATTATTCATAATTACTACAAATTGAAAGTGATGAGAAAATTGGTGTTATTTCCCTATCAATCTCCAGAAAGATTATTATGCTATTGGCTTGCTACTCGATTTTTAAAAAATCTTACTGTGAAAATTTGTTATACAAGCTTCATCATTCATTCTCAAGCTTATTTTCAAAACTCCAGCATGCCTCCAATTATCTCAAGGACTGTAGTAAAACCTTTAATACACAAACAAAATTAAATGTGGATTAAATTTTGTGTTGGCAATTTATTGTGGGCATTTTCAAGCATGTGCAGTAGTCATGGAAGAACAACAAGCCCCTGTGTTCCCATAAATCTATTTTTGACAGTTATCAATCAATAAATGCCACGTCTTATTATATATATATATATTCACCCCCTCCTTCCTCAACCCATTGCTGCAGTATTTCATATCAAATCCAAGATATTATGTCTCCCTGCTTTCATTGTATTTAAACTGGAACAAAAAAGAAACAGTGGGGTAAAGACAAAGAAAAGAGAGGGAAAGGAATACAGGGCCAATGGAAAATGAAACCAAGAAAAATGCAATGAAAGCACCTTTAGCTTTACTCCAAGCACACAAAAACCTCATTAATTTTTCATAGGAATTTATATTTAATATATTTTAGATGGTGAGGATGATGGGGATGATTTTCCTAAAAGGTGTGATAACAACTAATTCCCCAGTGGGTGGTAGACACTAGACTTTAACATTCCCACAGTGCCAAGGAATTGGGAATCACTAAAGAGTTTGGAATTTCAAGCACTATTTTTTCATTGTTATTTAATTGCAGAGGGTGTTTCCTTATGCTGCATATGTGTCAGTAGAACTCTTCTGCATGCCCTATATTAATAAAATAATCTCTACAGTAAGTAAAAAACTCCTACATTGAAGCTACTTTACTAAAATTGAAGCAGATATTATATATATATATATATATATATATATATATATATATATATATATAAATTTATAGTTACTAATATGGAAATGGAAGCTCTAGAATTTATTGTGGCTTTAGGCCACAAGAAAGACTTTTTAAACATACATTCAAGGGCAATGAAATACATATTATAGACTTTTTTAAACTTTAATTTCTCTTCTTAGATAAATCGCATTAAAAACATATTATATGGACCAGGGAGATAGCTCAGTGGTCTAAGCACCCAGGTTCAATCCAAAGCATCATGTGCCTTGCTAGCCCTGTACCTAGTGGGCCATCGAAACAGGATGAGACTGCACTCACCTATAGTCCTATCCCTGGCGAGGCTGAGACAGGAGGATCACTAAGAGACTGAGCTACATAGGAAGACCCTGCACCAAATAGATAAATAAACAAACAAATAAACAAATAAATAAAATTTTAAAGCAGAAAAGAAAACACATAGTATGATTAATAGGTTAGTTTATTGAAAAGTAAATTAATAGAAGAATAATTTCAATATCATTAGCTTTTATATTAATAATTTTAATTGAATCTGGAAAAATCAATGCTAAATATGGGAGCCAGTAGGATTTCAAATACAATAATGATCCCAGCACTCGGGAGGCTGAGGCAGGAGGATTCGTGCAAGTTCAAGACCAGCCTGGGCTACAAAAGTAAGCTCAAGGCCAGCCTGAACTGCATAGCGAGACCCTGTCTCAAAAAGACAAAAAAAAAAAAAAAACCAAATACAATAAAGACTATATTTCTCCTCAGTTAACATGCCTAGAAAATGTACTTTGTATTTTATAGGAATTTTTGTAAGTTCTCAAACACTGATCATACTAATTATAGTAGCATTGGTTAAAAAGCTATGTATATTGGCATGTTACTAATTTCACTACGATTTGACAAAGACAGTCTCGTTGTAGGTTTATTTTTTATGGAATTTTATCTCTCCAGGGTATTTTGGATTCAAAATTTTTATTAGCACATCTCAGGTATTCATAATGACAACATTTGTCATAGGGAATTTGTACCTGGACATGAAATATTGTCTCCTTTTGTTTCTATTCACCTCCCCTCTGGATATTAATGTACTCTGAAGTGGAAATCTTGTCTCATATCATTTTATAAATTAAATTTTAAATATATTTTATGTGAAAGTAAATTAAACAAAAATTTAAGTGTTCTGGTGAGTCTCAAGCTTTAGCTCTCGGAGTAGGTACAGATTTCCTGGCCCCTGTTACTACAGTTTCTGACTCAGGAGGTTGGGGAAAGGGCCTCGCATTTTCATTTCTAACACATTTCTGTTTTTTATGTTTCTAATCCAGGTACCGTTCTTTGAGCATTGCTGCGGTAGACTAATGTGTTCCATAAACACAAGGACTCAGCTTAATAATTAAAAAAGGGTCTATTTTACATTGGTTAGTAGATGGTGAAAGAGATCAAGGAGTGGGGGTGGCAGAAGTTTAAATACTTTTCTTTATTCTCTCTGTCTCTCAGATATTTAGGTTTCATCAATTATTATGCAACTTTCCTCAACCTTTAAAAAAATAACCATTTACTTTTTAAACTTCAGCTGACACTGCTTAAAGTCTCCCTCAACTGAGTAACTCAGAAGAGAGCCTCATGTCCCCCCCCACCCCCCCCCACCCCCGTTTGCTATCGAGGTCATCTGTGTACTCATACGTTAGCTGTGGTCTTGATTTAGTAGATGCCACCTCTCCATTCCAGTCAGTGGCTACCTCTGCTGCTCAATGGATTCTACTCACACTGGGTTATGAATTTGCCTCCTGAATTATTAACTTCTCTAGTTTTGGGCCTGGCATCTTATTTCATTTGAATATCCTTTATAATATACTTTGCTGAATTCTCCTTCAGGAATGAACTTCAAGGGTCAGAATGATTCCTGGATTATTGCAAAGTGTGTGTCAGAACTATTCAGCTGAGGAAAGAAAGGAAGAGCCCTTATCCCTTAGCTGTTGTTTCCCCTGGTTAAGCGTTGTCCCACAAATTCTCACCTGACCTGTACTGTGACATGCAAGCTCGTGTAAAGGTAGTGGATATAATTAATATTTTCCTAAAGACTTTATAATTTTAAAAAATGACTGCTTATAGATAGTAATGCACTTTATGAGGGAAGTTTATTTAGCTTGTTTTATAAGAGAAAATAATTTTATAAGTCAAATATATATATATATACATATATATATATATATATATTTGTGTAAAGATAAATTAAGGATATACAATAGTCCAATGCAAGACCCTTGGTGTCAGGAGGCCCCTTTGCAGGAGATACAGAGGAGCCTCATACTGGATTCATAAGATAGGCTCAAGTCGCTGGATGCTACAGACCTGTAGCAATGCCTGGAATCAGAAAGAAAGCCAGGAGGAGTTTGCATTGGTGCACAAAATGAGTCCATTTTGTGCTTCTAATCCGGAGGTATATTTGCTGGATTTATCATGAAAAGGGACTTCTTTAGATTAGCCTGGAGGCTGAAGCAGAAGTGTTGTTAGTGTTGGCAGTTTAACTTGTATCAAGAATAAAACTGTAGGCTGGGCGTGGTGGCACATGCCTGTAATCCCAGCACTTGGGAGGCTGAGGCAGGAGGATTGATGTGAGTTCGAGACCAGCCTGGGCTACAAAACTGAGCTCAAGGCCAGCCTGAACTGCATAGCGAGACCCTGTCTCAAAAAGGCAGAAAAAAAAAAAAAAGAATAAAACTGTAACAATCCTATTGTTATGTTCAAGAATGTAGTTGCCATCATATCTGTGGTGCCAATAACTAGCTATATTGAGTATTCAGCTTTTTTTCAAGCGTGTGTAACTCAGGAATAGTATTTTACATCTGCATAAACTGGAAATGAGATTCATTAAAGACCTACTTTTCATTTCTCTTTTCTTTCCTGTTCTTTTTTTTTCTGAGTATCTGTACTCTATTTTAAAATTTATTTGATATAGGGTCTCAATATGCAGTTGAGACTCATAATGATCCTCCTGTCTCAGGCTCTTCAGTGCTGGTATTATAGGTGTGCACTACCATGGCCATTTTTGGAGTTGGCACAGAGCACCAAGGATTCTAGGGCCAGCATGACATGTGATAACAGGGATTCAATATGGGTCATTGCACTTGCCAGGCAGGCATTTAAACCACTGAGCTGTCTCCTCAGTCCAAAAGGCTTAATTTTCATTGTTATGTACAACTTTGAGGTTGATGGCGATCTGAAGGAACCTTCGCAGCTATATTTTCATCTCTTTTTTTCAAATTCTCATTTAGATCGCCTTCCTGAAGACAGGGTTTCCTACATTGAAGTTCAGAGCTCATGGCCTTAATTCTGTTCTGCATGGAGTCATTAGTAGGGCTCACATACTGAACCATAATATGCTGACTACAGGCCTGTGCAGTAAGTGCAAAGAACTATGTTAATATATCAGTAGGCAAAAGTAATTCTAGGCTTTATGAATAGTCAAGTAAATATATAGTAAACAACAATGTGATCTCCTTTCATCCCCAAAAGAATGACAGATCTGTTGATCATAATCACACTACTAAGTACAGTACTGTTGAAGGCGTGAGGAAACAGTAATCCATGCATGTTATTGTTAGAGTATAAATTATCAATATATGGAAAGCAATTTTGTGATAATTAGTAAATGAAGCCATTCATATATGTATGCCCAGCAATCTGTAATATCACTATTACCTTGGTTGTCAAACTCAATTCATCCCAAATTTGTGTTCAGAAACTGAAAAATCAAATAATTGTTTCTCAGACCACAGATTACACAAGCACTTCCTGCTGTCTGAACGAATGCAGGGCTTAGATTGAAGCAGGAACCCTTGTGTGGGCAATGAGACCCGACTAATGATTGCTGACAGCCTGTATAGGCTTTTGCAAGTCAGATTTTCCGTTCAACTGCCAAGCACAGTTAGGAACACCAAGTAGATTCTTTTTTCCAACTTAATATTCTAGTACTTAATATTTCCAACTTAATATTCTAGTATTCACGTTCACGCCTAGAACTGTTTGACAACTACAACATCACTGTGTCCGCTATAGGAGGATGCTAATGTACTTGAATGCAGCAAATTCTCTTCTGTCCTCTGCCTTACACTAGTTTATGCAAGAGTGCAAGAATGCTCATGCATCAATTGTAAATTGATGTCATTGCCCATAGTGGTAACATGGACAAATCTGGCAATGTTCACAAAGGAATTGCCATGTATAGGATGATTTACTATTATAGGCGGAATGTTGCGACAGTAAAGCTTGATTGTCTCAGTTTGACTGACTTGAGCATCACTCATTGGATAGGTGGATCACACTGCCATGCGGATCTGGGTGGGTCGTGGAGACAGAGCCTAAGGTTCTGCATATGGGTCTTGGTTCTTTCTTTTTGGGGTTATTCATTCCCTTGCTGTGCTTCCCAGGAGCTTTTCACGACCCCACCTTTTCCCGATGTTTCTATGTTGGCACCACTAAATACCCCGAAACCACAAGCAGAATTAAATCGCTCCTTTGAATTGTGTCAGATATTGTGTTTCAGGAATAGGAACATAAGTAGGGTAAATTGGTGTGAAGAATGGGAGCACAGCTGTGGCTACAGCTGGCCATTGAGCTTAGAATTCTTTGGAATTGACTTGACGGGGTGGGGCAAGGGAGCTGGTTCAGTGACACAGCTCCTGCTGGCAAAGGTAAAGACCTGAGCTTGGTTCCCAGTACCAAAAACAAACAAATGAACAAAACCATAAAAGCGTTGACTTGAGAGAAGTTTGCAAAGTTTTCAAGCTGTGCGCTAATGAAGCTCCAGATTTCTATGACAGATTGGCAGACAGTTCCAAGTGGGTTTCACAATCACAGTGCTGTTAAGAAAGTAGACAGTAAAGCAAAAATTCATGTGATTTCAATGTGGAATTAGGACTTTATTGGGAAATGGACTAGAGGCCATGCTGATTATACTGTGGTGAAAAGAACTGTTTTCATTTGGCCTATGTTCTCTGATTTTTCAGGAAGCTAGGCTTAAGGGTGTTGGACTAGTTGATTTGATGGAGTAAATTCAGTGCATCCCAATATCAGGCTGTGGCAGGAGTACTGATGGGTGTTTTTAGTAGGGTTGAGTGAGAATTGGGGAAAACAGAATAGGAAAGTGTAAAAAGCTTAAATTTTGGCCCAGAAGGAAACATATGTAAATTTGGGGCCAAAGGAAATGTGACCTCATGTTGAGATCAATGTCGTTCAAAAGGAAGCAAGTGCTTTGTACTTGAACAAGAATAAAGATGCCCTAGTAGCATCTCAGAAATCAGCAAGAGCATACCCATTACTGTTTTATAGAGGTGCAGAACTATAACCTTGTGTTTAACAGAAGCCCTCGGTCTCCTGCTCAAAAAGGGTCTTCTAGGAAACTGGTGTTTTGGGATCAATTTCACTCCATGCAGCCATCCAGGCTTGGAGGTGGCTGCTTCTGTGGTGCAACGGCCCCGACCTCTGACAGCGGGTGTGGGATCCCATGGTACTGTGTATGTTGTGCTGGTTTTATTTATTTATTTATTTATTTATTTATTTATTTATTTATTTTGTCTTTTTGAGACAGGGTCTCGCTATGCAGTTGAGGCTGGTCCTGCGCTCACTTTTGTAGCCCAGGCTGGTCTCGAACTCGCACTGATCCTCCTGCCTCAGCCTCCCAAGTGCTGGGATTACAGGCGTGAGCCACCACGCCCGGCTTGTTGTGCTGGTTTTATTGGCACGTGGACTGCAAGAGTTGTAGGGTCAGAGACACTTCCATCCTGATTTCAAAGGAATGCCTGGTGAAAGAAAGTGTTTCGCAGCTGTGGGAACGAAGCCAATGGTGCATTAATACCTTAGAATAAGCCGGGCGTGGTGGCTCACGCCTGTAATCCCAGCACTCGGGAGGCTGAGGCAGGAGGATCGGTGCGAGTTCAAGACCAGCCTGGGCTACAAAAGTGAGCTCAAGGCCAGCCTGAACTGCATAACGAGACCCTGTCTCAAAAAGACAAAAAAAAAAAAAAAAAAATATATATATATATATATATATATATATATATATATATATATATATATACCTTAGAATATTTAGATGCTAATAATAGAGAATGGCTGCTGTTTGTGGAGACAGCCTAACAGAGAGACTATGTGAGTTGCATCTGGGCAGAGACATAGACTGGGAGCAATCCAAGCCCTCAGGAACTCACATCTTACCACTGTGGACTCTAAGTGCCAGATGTGGAGTTATAGGACTTCATGTTTGCTATAATGTATTTCTATCTTATTTTGGTCCTATTTTTTATCACTTCATTTTTCATCTTTGGAACATTTACACTCTACTATTATGCCTTGGGATTATGAGACTGGTTTGTGAGTATTGCAAAAGTTCAGAGCTAAGGCTTGGAGTTGAGCTTCAGATGAGACATTTATGTAACCTTTAAAAACTGCTGCAGTTGTTGAAACTCCTGGGAAGGGATTACTGTATATTGTGTTGTATGTAAGATCATTTTACCACGTAGGACTTATCATTGTATTATGTTGCTTATTTGAACAATAAATTTAGTTTAAGGAGGTATGTTTAGACATCAGGTTGATATGCACTGGGATATGATAGTTAAACTTGATCATGTTAATTGATTGCCTTGGAAGCCACCCATTGTGTTGATGGAGCATATTTCTAGGGGTGTCTGGTGGGTCATGGAAGAAGAACCTTAGGTATTATATATAGTCTTTGGTTTTCTTCTTCTTCTCCTTCTTCTTCTTCTTCTTCTTCTTCTTCTTCTTCTTCTTCTTCTTCTTCTTCTTCTTCTTCTTCTTCTTCTTCCTCTTCCTCCTCCTCCTCTTCCTCCTCCTCCTTCTTTTCCTTCTCCTCCTTCTTTTTCTTCTCCTCCTTCTCCTCCTTCTCCTTCTCCTTCTCCTCCTCCTCCCTCTCCTTCTCCTTTTCCTTCTCCTTCTCCTTCTCCTTCTCCTCCTCCTCCTCCTCCTCCTCCTCCTCCTCCTTCTTCTGTTTGGTATTTATATTTACAGAGTCTACAGTGTTTCACTGTGCAGATCAGACTCAAAGTGATCCTCTTGTTTTCAGCCTCCCAAGTTCTGGGATTATAGGTGCTCACCACTAAGCCTAGGCTTAATTACCATTTTAAAGTCCCCCAGCGCAGGACCAGCTCAGTATTCAGGGGATCAAACTAGACCTTTGTTCTTTGCCTTCGAGTGTACTGTATTCCTACCCTGCCTCCTGACTGCAATGCACAGAGAAGCTTTTCTCTGCTATGTCTTTCTGAAATATGCGTTGGCTTTCAAACCATGGACTAAACCTCCTGAAACAGTGAGCCAAATTAAGCATCTCCATTAAACGGAGGCCTCAAGTAGTGTGCTTCATCAATGGGAAAGCTAAGTCAAATATATTATATCAATGAAAATGAACAGATCAGATAGAAATAAGTCCTCCCGTATATGCATGTATTTCAAAAATAATATAATTACACATTTCAAAAAATCTCCAAAATATTATGGTACATTGTAAAAATATCCATACCATATGATATGATTTTCATAAACAAGGTGGAAATCATATAGAGTAATATAATGTATTTATTCCTAGAGACATCCATATGTGAGAAAAGATAAATAAGGAACACACATTTGAGTATGGCATAGTTTTTCTGATATGAGAAACCTAAAATATAAATATAGAACAAAATAAAAGCTAGGTAACACAAAGTAGGTAAATCTTTTTCATATGAGAAGTGATCAAGAGAGGCAAGGAGAAGAAGGGAGATGAAAGGAAAGGGATTTTAAAACAAGAATTGAGGTAAAATATGGAAACAGAACTTCTGCAAATGGGAAGGAGAACGGATGTTTGGGGGAGCAAAGAGGGCAGGAAGGGGAGGAAAAACAACCAAGAGCATTCGGTGCAGGTTCCCACTCTCCACAGAGAGTGTAACTGTTATGTATTTCAAACATATACAGTACTAAAAGCTGCCAGAGGTACTGGTTAACAACTTCAGGGTAGAAGAGCCGATTTCAGAGTATGAAATAGCTTTGGAAATGCATGATAGTTATCAAAAGTATGAATAAAAATGAAATACCCTAATTATTGCTTGTTGTAGTATGTCTATCCCAATGTGATTACTACTGACCTAGGGAGAAGGGCATAGGGTGAGAATGAGGAATTCTCTTTTGCGATCTGAGTCAGAACTCTGATGACCCAAGATGTTCCAATGTTTTTTTAAAAAATTAATTCAACCTTTTCCCTCCCAGACCAGTTCCTATGCACTTTATCCCCACCCTTGTGACTCTATTCTGATGTCATGGTGGATAAACGTCTTCCTGTTATGCCAGTGCTGTGCTCTACGTGGGCACACATCACTGCACAGTTCTTCAGCGAGTTTGACCGCTCTTCTGGTGTTGATTTGGTCTTTGATGATTATCTGAAGGAGGTAAGTTACTTAAACACTTACTTGAAAGGGGAACTCATTGGTGGAGAGTCACTTTAGATTACTGACAATTTAGGACTTGTTCATCAACGAAACAGACAACTACTCACCATGAAACATACCTTGGTGATAAAATTGATTTCTTTTTATTACTGAGGAATATTCCCAGGAGCTCATGAAATATTTCAGCTGATGACTATGGGCCTGAGAAGATGCTTTATGCTAATTGGAGTGAAGAGGATGGAAGACAAAAGGCAAAGTCACTGATACTGCTTTGCACCCCAGAAGTGTTTTCTCTTATCTGTTTCCTGCCTTTATTTCCTTTTACAGTAAGTGAGGATCAAAATTCAGTAGTAACAAAATCATAGTGCTGTAGGATGACTCGTCTGAAGTAGGTACACTCCTAAGGTCTTAAAAATGGCTCTAGAGTATGAATAAAATCTCATCCAAAAAAAAAAATCTCATCCAACTTAGAAACTTAGAAACTTCCATGAGATACATACTCAAAAGTCACTTCCGTTTAATGGAGATGCTTAATTTGGCTCACTGTTTCAGGAGGTTTAGTCCATGGTTTGAAAGCCAACGCATATTTCAGAAAGACATAGCAGAGAAAAGCTTCTCTGTGTAAGCACATGATCAATACATATGATTTTATATTGTTTTTGCATTTATATTTGCATGTAGCGAAGTCTAATTAAAAATTGTTTATTTATTATTTGGAACAGGGTCTTGCTAAGTAGCTTGGAGTCACAGTGACCCTCCTGCCTTAGCCTCCCCAGTCCTGGGATTATAGGTATATGCTACCACGCCTGGTTTCAGAGGCCAGCATGTTACAGGGCCAGCACAGCCTATGGTACTGGCAATCGATTCCAGGTCCTTGTGTTTACCCAGCAGGTGTTTAGACTGCTGAGCCATCTCCCAGATCCATTAAGTCTAATTTTTACAAGGAAAATAACAGATATGACTTTAAAAATACTACGTAGCCTATAAAACATACATCTTACTTGAGTATTTCACTCAAGTAAATAAATTTTCTTCAGAACAAATGATAAAGTAGAATTTCAAGTTTAACCTCTTTAAATATATTAAGGGGGTCATTATTATTTTTTAAATAGTTGAGATCAGCCTCTTCTAATGGATCTGTGCAGCTAGAGTTCAGTAGATTTGGCTTCTTGTTGCTCTTCTGCCACTGAATAGTTAGATGTTGGTGCACTGTACGTGGTTTCAAAGTAAATCCTGAGGGGATTTGACTGACCTTGGGAGATACAAAAGTTACATGTTTTATTATACAGGTCTTACTTTTACCTGCCCTTAACTACCCAGCAGAAAAGTTTAACCACACAGCATGAAAAGTAAAGCTAGATTAATATGCTGAGCTGTAAAAGGCTTAAATCAACAGCTTCCAACATTGCCAGTTCTGCCAACAACCCACCACGATTATGGAGTATTGGAGTATGTATACAACTACTTTCTCCTAGTTCAATGAGAAAAACTTTTTGTATCAGTAATGATTAGAAAAATTATCGTGTCTGTATCCTGTGTATCTGAATTGCTGCTACGAGAACAGCAATATGCATTGTATCAATTATTGGGAATGTACGACTAACATGTTTTCAAACTGTCACATTGTTATTTCTTATTAAAAGTAATAAAAATATTAATAGTAAAAAAGTAGGAAATTGACTTTATATACATGTAATTTAAAAATAGTCATATTATAATTCTGACCATGACTTTCTTTTTATGATAGTTTAGAGAGGGAAATTCCTGTTACCATATGTTTAGCAAAAGCATTTTCAAAAATAGTAATAAAGCTCTGTTTTCCTGCCTTACAATGGTACACTTAAAAGTTCCCAGGGTGTTTGACTCTTTTACCAAGAAACAATCATTTGGGAATAGTTGTCACACACTCATTGATATCGCCATATTTCGCGAATCTGATTTCTGTAATACTGGGAGATTCGTTCCCATTTTTAAAAAAAATGTGAAATATTTGAATGTATCATTCACTAACCAAAAATCCCCAGTTTCCTAAAAAAGTAAGTAAAGTAAGCTGCCTATGTGTCTAACACACAATCACATTAGGAAATAAAATGATCATCAATATTATTGTTTCATATAATGGTTTATGTTTGTGCAAAAATACTGCCCATTTTTCTTTTTTTATACTTAGTTGGTTTTTAGAGGGTCTACATGTAAACTTGATGCTCTAATAACTATATTTAAAAGGGAATTCAAGACTTTTTTCTCACTCATCATATTTAATAAGTTTTGGATCCATTCAGTTTTTCACTGTAAGACAAAAATACGTCCCATGAATTTGGCACTGTAAACAAGAATTTTATAAAGAAAATTGGAACTGGAAAATATTCCAGAGAATGTGCTTTTGTCTTCTAATGTAATTTTCATACTACCCAACAATTTGTTATTTCTTTGTGTTTACATGCAGAAAAGTTTTGATTCAGATAGGTTGAGGGACTTGTACAAGGTCACTTATATCTAAGAAGTGTTCATAAATATTTATATTGAATTTTACCAAAACTAATTAATCAATTTTTAAATATGTATTTGGCACAGGGTCTCACTATGCAGCTCAGACTTGTAGTAATCTTCTTGTTTTGTGCTTCCCTCAATCCTGGATTACAGGCATATGTGCCTCCACACCCAGTCTCAGTGGCTGGCTCAGGGTGCCTGGAGGTGGGGCTGGCACAACATGTGGTGCTGGGGATTGAACTCCAGTCCCTGGGCTTGCCTAGGCAGGTGCTTAGTCTGCTGACCTATCTTACCAGCCCTCAAAGTGAATTTATTAATATAATTTATGTCGACATTTTCAATGATCTAGAGCCAGCTACATTTTTGCTACCTTGACAGCTAATCTTTTCTTTTTCTACAAAATATCTTATAGTTCACTTCTTGAGAGTATTGTTCTCTGATAGTAAATATCCCTATCCCTCCTTTTCACTTCAAAAGGTGAAACAGTGATATCATTGTTTTGCCCTCATGTAAAGAAAAAAAAAAAAAAACCTTCTATTTAGACACAATGTTGTCTTTTCTTTTAGGGCACATGTATAAGGTGTATTTTCTTTTAAAGAGAATAAAAAATAATTAAAAAGATTTAGAAAGGATATAGTATTTCAAAACAACAGGATGATAGGAAATCAACACTGATTTTTATATTGTATATTTTTTATCTTCAAAGTAGTTGTTCATATTACCAGATATAAGCATGCAAATTTAGTCAAAGAGTATAAATAAAATATGAACATTACAATACATACTGTGAAAGAGAAAGAAACTGCTAAAAAAAAAAGAACTGGGATAAGCGAAAGGGAAAAAAGGAATATATATATTCTTTCCTTCTTTTAAAATTATCTTAAATTTCAATTATGTTAGCTAATAAAAATATATATTAGCTAAGATAATTATACTACTAATTGCTATTTTTTATTGAAAGGAACAGTTAATGTTGTCTTATCTCTACCTCAGTTATATCTGGCACATTTAAATCTGTGATTTTGTGTATTTAGGTCTACTTTCCTATCCCAAGCCCATATTGTAACTTGCATCCTCAACAAATTTTGAACTCTGTATCTTTTGCTTGTATACGAATAGAACATTTTATATAATGCAAATGAAGGGCTTTTTTGTCATTTGGTTTAAGTTCAATTTAGTAATTTCCATCAAAGGGAATACTAGGAAAATTACCTCCGCCACTGTAATCTACATGAAAAAAAGTTGTTGTTCTGTTATCATTCTGTTTTCCCACTGATTACATAGGAGAAGGCCGATCTGAGCCTTTTGATTGGTGCCGCTTTTTACTGGACAACAGGGAAATATTTGCCTTACTTTAATGACATTGTTGGACAATTTCAGCCATGCTTTTTGTAAGTTCCTGAAATAGTCAAAACTAACGGGCGATATGGACCTGACAGCAGGGGCTACACAAGTGTTTGCTAGAACAGCGTGCCTGAATTCTGGACATGCAAGAGTTCAAGTTCGTTTGCTCTTCAAACATCTCCTCACTTCAAGCCTGCAGTGTTTTAAAATATGTTTTCCATATGTTAGTTTATGGGATGGTCCAGTGGGTTTCCCTTTGTTAATGTTTCTGATTTTCTCAAGTGACTGTAAAATAAATGGAAACTACCTTTCCTCATAAAAAGAAGAATGCTATTTTTTTTTTAAAAACAAAACAAAACAAAACATTTTAAAGTGCTCTCCAATGTGGAGCTCTTATTAAGTTCTAAGATTTTTAATTTCAGAAATAAATTCAATCTAGGCATTATTGTTATTTTTTTGAAATTACACCAGTATTTTCCTATAATCAGATGTTCATTATTATATCTGTACTTTTTATTTTAAATTTTCTGAAGAAATTTATTTTCTACTTCCTTGGTTTATCTTCTTTGACATTTTGTTTGTTATAGGGGTCTGATCTCCTCCTTAGTATTAATTATTGTCAATTAATATATTAACCCAAATCTGGTGATGACGAAAAATTATTGCATTTCCATTAGAATATCTTTTTAGAAAAGAATGTATTGAATACTTAGAATTTGTATATATTTAAAGAGTGCATTTTAATACACAGTACAAAAGAATCATGTTGTAGTTATCACTTTTTCTCTTACTTTTTACCCTTCCTTCCTTCCTTCCTTCCTTCCTTCCTTCCTTCCTTCCTTCCTTCTTTCCTTCCTTCCTTCCTTCCTTTTCCTCTATTCCTCCCTCCATTCTTTCTTCCATATCTTTCTTCCCTTTTTCCTTCTTCTATCCTTCCTTCCTTGTGATAAGAAAAATTAAGATCTACATTTTCCAAATTTTAAGTATATAATCATGTTAATTGTAGTCACATTTTGATACATTAATTCTTCAGAGGCTATTAATCTTTTTTATTTTTTAAAAATTTATTTATTTTAGTTTTTCCTTGTTTCAGAACTTTTGTTTGTTTGTTTATTTATTTTTATGGATGGCTAAGCCTGCCCTGAGGGCAGGGCTGGTGCAGCATGTGGTGCCAGGGATAGAACCGCGGTCCTGTAGCCACCTAAGCTTTCCTAAGCAGGCGCTTTAGACCACTGAGCCATCCTGCCGGGCCCCAAGAGGCTATTAATCTTATGTAAGTGAAAATTCATGCCTCTTTTCCAATATATCTTCACCTCTCCCTCCTAATGGCCCTGGTAACAGCTACTGTACTCTGTATCTATAGTCTGACATTTTTTCTATTCCAAATAAAAATAGTATTATGAAGCCAGGTGTAGTGGTGCACTCCTGTAACCCCAGCACTTGCGAAGCTGAGGCAAGGGGATCAGTATGAATTTGAGACCACCCTGGGCTACACTCCTGTAATCCTCGTGCTGGGGAGGCTGAAAACAGGAGGATCACTATGAGTCTGAACTGCATACTGAGATCCTGTATCAAATACATATTTTTTAAAACAAGTATATTCATCATATAATACCCTATTTATTTTCTTCATTGATTTTCTTCAATAGTTGATTGTTAGAGTAAAGATATCTTTGAAAGATATCTTTCAACATTCTGTTTGCATTGCCTTTGAAAATGTACTGTACTCAAAAAAAGATTTTTGGACAATAATGTAGCTCTACTGACTTTTGAGGAAATGCCATATTTTTCCAAATTGATTGAACTGTTACATTCCTACCAACAGTGTATAAGGGTTCCTTTTGTGAGCCCTTATTATCTTTTGTCTTCCTGATAATAGCTCTATGTAGGGATGAGGTAATAACTCATTGTCATTGGATTTTTATTTCTCTAATGGTGAGTTATATTGAGCACCTTTAAATACAGAAAGTCATTGACTGACTAATGGGTTCTGTTCTAGGAGAATGTTTGCAAGGAGGATTCCTTCACTGATCTGATGAAGTGAGTCTTAGACATAAATACCCTTGTCCACTGTCAGCGGGAGTATAGATTACCGCAACCACTGAAGAAATAGCATGGCAATTCTTCAAGAAAAAAAAAAGACTGAGCTATTCCCCTTCTAGGCACCTCCCCAAAATAATTTAAATCAATATACATCAAGTTACAGTAATAAATGCATACCTGTGTTTATAGCAGCACAGTTTGTAACAGCTAAATCTTGGAAATAGCCCAAAGGTCTATCAATTTATAAATAGGTAAAGAAGACGTGGGTTTTTAAGACACAGAATGGAGTACTATTCTGCATGAAGAAGGAGACACTGGAGTCATTTCTAAGTAAACGGTTGAACTTAAACACCAGACACTTCAGTGAGATAAGTTGGGCATGTACATTTAGATATTACGTTGTTCCTCCCGAGTGAGAAACCATAAGGGTAAATAAGGACCAAAATGTATACTAGACACTTGGAAATAGGAAGTAAATGCTCAAGAGGGAAGAGAAACAAGGGAGCGGGGAGGATGAAACAAAGGAAAAAGAAAAAAGAATGGAAAAAATGGAAAGAAAGTTTTTGTAAATAAGGGGAAGGGAGGCAGAAGGGAAAGGAGAGGACGCAGGGGAAAGAATCGAGATCGTGTGTACAGGGACACACTCCTGGTGATGGTTGTGGTCACTGTGTGTATCTAACACGTGCCAATAAAATTATTTAAAGAAGAAAAATATTACTAACGTGCTGTAAGTAAATTAATTTTACTTTTGTAGTTACCTTAAAATGGTCGTACAGTACCGTGCTCCGGGCAGCACCTAGGGGACTGCAAGGAGTGAACTGACAAGAGAATTCCTGACGGGAGCGGGAAGGGGCTGTGGGAGCCGGTGGGGTGACCCCTGCCGTCCTTTCCCCTCAGCCCAGTCTCTCAGTCACGTTCACCTTTCTTCCCATGTTATTGCTCTGCGCTTCCCAGCAGTCTTCTCAACGTCACCACTGATTTTCCTTAGGTTTCCCGACATCCCGGCCTCAGACTGAGCACTGTCCTGGCAGCGCAACGGTGACAATGTCTGGCAGACACACAAGCTACTTCTGCCATTTGGTGCCGTCTACGGATGCTCCTAGCTGAAGTCTGTCGGTTGTGTGAAAGTCCCCAACTGGCAAGTCACAGGGCAGGGATTCTCAGTGTCTACTGGCTGTTTTGACTTTATGTATTAGAACGCTTTACTCATTGGAATGAAGAATTTGACTATAAGTAATAGGTAATAAAATTTAACACAAATTTAGGTTGTAATTAATTGAAAGACAATTATTTAAATTTAAAATGGCTAATTAAAGTTTGTAATGTGTAGACTCAGTTTCACTATAAACTTTCTATTTTACTTTTTCTTTTCCAATGGAGCCTTCTTTTGAGTGCCCACATTATGAAAGAAAGCACAGGAGAAAAATGCTGAAAGATATAAATTCTCCCCCCGGGAAGCTCTTTCTTTAGAAGAGGAGCGAGCAGGTGCAAGTATAATGTTAATATTAAAGTCATAGTCACGGAAGAGTACCCATGATGCCTCTGTTTGCCCTCCCAGAGTTCATGTGAAGAAGTCCAGACTCCAGCACCTCAGAACATCGCTGTATGTGGTGGGTTAACTAATGGCCCACTTAGAGCACCCAGCTGAAGTAAATGGGCACGGTTCTGGCTATAGAAGGCCCACCTGAGGATTGTTGCCAACAACATAAGAGAAGAAATGGATGGGCAGGTAGGGTGCTATTGATTCTTGGGGAGAAGCTTGGCACGCTGGCTTTCTTGACATAAACAACTCAGCTGTTCTTATTGTCAGAAGAGTTCACGTGGTTGCTGTCCTCTGGATGACTATGGCTCTCTTCAGGAGAGCTCTGCTGCTTAATATTCATATATTGTACTTTCTGTTTGCATGGGCCACAGTTTTATCAAAGCTTTTGCTATAGTAGATCCATATATGAGACCTCCCTCACCTAGACTGTGATTCACAACTGTGGCTTTCATTTGACAGTTGTTCCTTCCATTTTAAAATCCAAATTGCATCCTAGTTCAGATGTAGCCAGAAAAACAGAAGTGCTTGAAGTGCTTCCAGGAGAAAGCTCTTTTTCTATAGGGCATTAAATAATACAATAAACTAGGTGCTTATAAATTCATAGGAAGGGCAGATGGACTGAAAGGCAAAATATTCACTTCTGAATTTTGGGTTAAATTATAATCTATGGGTTCTAGAAGCTATAGGAACCGGTGAATGCACCAGTGATGCCCAAAGCTGCATGCAGCTCCAGGGAGGCGAACTTCCTGGAAGGCACTCACAGGGCTCCTCAAAACTCTGGAGTACTGACATCTCCATTATTTTTAAAATTCTGCCTGAGATGTGGATGGAGTCTAATGGCAAAGATTCTTGGGAATGGAGTTCTAATCTTTCAGCACTTGTAATCATAGATAATAGGAGGGAGAAAATGGTGAATCACTAACAACATTAAAACAGCAGTTTGTTATTTTTAAGTATATATACATTCGCTACATTTTTATTAACACACTCAAAAATGAGATTTCTGCAGTATTAAAACTGATGGAATAAACTATTTTGAAGAATAATTAAAATTAAGTGCTTCTCAACAGATTGACAAAATAGATATAATTCTAATAATTATGATGACATAAAAGGTTTTCTATACAAATTAAAATTAAAATGGATTAATGTATTTTACCAAATGAATTCAGCTAGGAGAAAGCACTATGAGGAGCATATTAGTGGAACTATAATTGTGAAATTAGTCCTAAAACATTCCTGCGACTGCAATGGGAAATGATGTTTCACAGAAATGCAAAGAGGTAAGAAATTCATGGAAGGAAATTTTTGCATAATGCATTTCCTGCATAAAATATTTTTAATGATTCATTTACCTTCTAACTGATCATTCTTTGCCTTGTTCCTATATTCTATTCACCATCCTTATAAAAATCAATTTGGTCTATGCTATCCATTTATAAAAGTTTTCTAGAACTATATATACACAATTTCCATTGAAGTGAAAGTTCACTTGCATATGCTAAGCAAACATTATTCTAATCTTCTTTGTTGAAAGATCTAGTGATTACTGTAATATAGATTCTCTCCATGGGTGGAGTAGAATGAGTAATTTTTATCTGTGTTGGATCATTTCCAATCACCTATTCATCCAATTTCTATCCTCTCAGTTTGGTTTTTCTACCTTGGGGGTAAAAGTTCATAGGCCACAGCAATGGGTCCAGTCGCCCTTGGTACCTAGCTAGACTTAACCAATGGAAGGCTTTGAGAGCAGGGAATGAGAGTATGGAAGAAAAAACAATTTTAACCTTTAATGCTTTCTCCACTAGGAGAAATACTGATGTTGGTTAATATAATGTCTTTGGTAGGCTCTGTATTGGGGGAAAATGGTAGAACTAGTAAAAAAGACATAGATGCAAATAAAACTGGGGTATAGTTTTTGCTTTGTGTTGTTTTTTTCACAATATATTTTATGCCATTTTTTAAAATGTATTTTAAAAGTTATACTTTTCAAGCCAGATAGGGAGGACATTAAGAGGACAGGTAATACAGAGATTAGAATTCATTTTATGATAACACATTTCCAATGTAAAGGTTTCTTGGGTGGCCACCCTGGAGGCTGTCATATCTCCTATTTGACGGGAGAGCTGGGCTGGGGTGTGGTAGTTTTGAAGTCAAATCTGCAATATATCTTGTAATTAAACTGTGATTAATGAATCTTTTATTTAAACTGTTAACAAATACATTCCAAGCTCTTACTCTACATGCGTCCTTCTTGGTGCTGATGGAGTGTAGCAGTGTACAGGATTCAGGGTGCTTTCATTCTTCTCTGTGTCACCCACATCTTAGATTTAAGTCCCCAAGCTGTCATTATTCTAATGAATCACATTATACATACACATAAAATTTAACATACAAATTAAATAATAGAAACTTATAAATAATAAGTTTAGCATAATAAAGCTTATTTATGCATTCCTTATACAATAAGTGACTTATTGGATCAACCCATTAATCTTTTCTACCTTTCTTCAGCTTAATATTAAGCTAATGTCTGTTCTACAAGAAAGAAATGTATGGAGAGGCTAGCAGATATAGAATCTTATTCTTTTAAAATTAACTGTACTGCTCCTCCCTCAAAGACTCAGTAGAACACAAAGTAGGAAAAAATGTTTGGTATTTGTGCAAAGTTTTTACAGTGCTTTCTACCAAGTTTTCAACAGGTTGGAATATATTTCTTTATCTTTCTATATGTAAAGTTGAAAATTTTAATTATGAAATTCAAATTTAGTGAATAATTTTTTGTTCAGCATCAACTTGATAAAGCATAAAATTTAAACCTGAGTGGAGAGGATTAAGATTTCTATACCAAGGACTATTTTTATAAGAAAAGGTCAAAAGTTCATGGCAAAATCCTTAGATTTTTTTCTGCCCTTCCTCCCTCCCACTCATGCTGTCTCTATTCTACCACACCTGATTACTCACTAACATTTTGTAGACATTATCTTGATAATGATACACTCCGTTACCAAAGTATTTACCAAATGATGAACTTTTCCAGGTACGTGGGAAGCATCCAAGCGCTACATAATATAATTCTGTTTCTCATTATGGCAGAAAATGAAAAGTGTCATGGAAAATGATAAAGTAGAACATGAGGGGTTATTTGCTTATAACAGGTGGCCTGAATGAATTGGTGGCATTAGGACAAAAATGTGAAGGAGACAAGGGTATTTGACCATCTGCGAATAATGTATGTGAGCTAAGCAACATAATGAGCCAAAGGTGGGAATGTGCTCATCACAGTTAGGGAGTAAGTGTGGAAAAGAACAGGAGGTAAGGCTAGAGAGAGAACAAAGGATGTAGGACAATGGTGGCCAATAACAGGATTTGCGCACTTTTATCACGTTCACTGGAGAACTCTTGAAAGGTTTTAGCAAGGACTAATATGATGTGTGTTTTAAAGAATATGGGATTTTGGAAATAGAATACAGTAGTGTAAAGGTAAAGTAGGGAGCAAATTTACGAGGCTACTTTGCATCATATGGTCTGTCCTCTGTAGAGTTGAACAACCTCCAGGGAAACTTTTCTCTTTTTTCTAAGAGGTAGATTACATTACTCTTCAAGCATTCTTCACTGTTCCAAGTTATATCTGTGCCACACTGACATTAAGTTCTGCACATAATTGTCAAATGCTAATGCAATGTGGATGAATATATAATCATCTGAATAGAAATTTCAAAGGCTTTCACTTTTCCCTCTTGCGTGAGACCTGTACTGAGCTAGCGGGGTGCTTGGATCCACAAATGAAGATGACATCGAACCCAGGTGAAGCTCATCCTGAGGAACATGTGTCATGTGATGCTATGATGTTTTTGCGAGACACTGAGCATCAAGTTGGTCTGCTATGACAGTGTGACAGCCTAATTTATGTGATGTAGTTTGCTAACCTTCCATGATTCTATTAGTATATTTCAATTAAAAAAATAAAAAAAGATCTATTGCATGAACCTGCAGTCCCATGACTGAGTGTATTTCCAAAAAATAAATAAAATCAATTTGCTAGAAGACCTTTGTCCTCCTGTGTTTATTCTTTACATTGTCTTCTCACTCTGTTAGTTTTCTCTTTTCTTCTGTGATGATGCTTTCGTAATATGATCTGATGTAATTTTCTCGTTTGTTCTTCTGCTTTCAGTGTTTACGGAGTCTTGTCTAAAAACCCTTATCCAATCTAATGTCTTAAGAATCTCCCTGTGCCTTTTACCCATAACTTTGTGTCTTGCATTATTTTTGTATGTCTTAAGTTTGCCTAATTTAGGAATGAGTTAACAAAGTTTATAGAGACTCATAAAATAGTAAGATAGCCCAAATTAAGAGGCAAGTTAATAAAATAAGGTGAAGAGAAAAAAATAGGACTAAAGATGAGCCAAAACTACTATGTAACCACATTTTACCCTTATATCAAATTGGCTATAAATATGGCAATTAGGGTTCCAGTGCTTGAACAGGGACTTTTTTTTTGTATTTTAGGGAAGAGTCTACAGGGAGTTCAGAGTCTCGCTACTAGATCGGACTCATAGTGATCCGCCTGTTTGCAGCCTCCCAAGAGCTGGGACTACAGGTGCACACCACCATGCTCAGACTCAATTGCCTTCTCAGCACACCTCCAGGGGCAGGGTCAGCACAGCAGGCCTGGGAATCAAACCCCAGCTGCTGTGTCTGCTTGGAAGAGCTTTAATCCACTGAGCTATTTGGCTGGCCCTACAAAAAGGGATACTTTTTAAATTAATTATGCAATTCTAAATATTCTTGAGATTAAAAACTAATAATTAATGAAATGATGAGCACTCTTGATACATCATTCTTAGTAAACTTTTTCAGTACCGTTTTTAGTAAAGTAAATGGCAGTGTGTCTCAAGACTAGTTTAAAAAAATCATGTACATAAGATGCATCATATTCAAGTACATCTGTCAAGTGTTACTCATTTGAGACTTAGACCTGAAGAGTGCTTTAGAATCAACAATGGAGGCCTGGTATAGGATTTCATGCTTCTTACTAATTCCATGGAAGTGATGATAAGAATATCAGAAACAAAAAAAAAATAAATAAAGAAAGAAAGCTAATAATCTATTCACAAACATGTTAAAGAAGGTACTTTCTCTGAGCCAAGAAATATTATGAGTTAAAATGGAGAAATATATTGAAGTTCCAATATTAATAATGATTTTCAATTTGGCAAGTTTCTGCTTATTACTCCAACTTAGAAAATTATTTCCAATCCTTTTACTTTGTAGAACAACAAATGCATGTTTAGTTGCCTTTTGTTTATTTTGTTGTCAAGATTTATTTTTTTCTGGAACCGGGGATCGAACCTAGGACCTTGCACTTGCCAGGCAGGCACTTGTGCCCCTGAGCTATCTCCCCAGCCCCGCCTTTTGTTTATTTTGAATCTATAAATATATAATGTAGGTAGAAAATTTAGAATTGCATACAAGGGGAAAAAAAAGGCTGCCTAGGGTCTAAAACCCGCAGATTACTACTATTTCCTTTTAATGTGTATATCATGAGCATTTTGTTTTATTATCTAATATTAACCATTATTATATAGTGATTATAAAATATTCTATCATCTAGGTAATCTTGACTTAACTAGACAGTCACAAAGGATTATTATTGTGTATGCAACAGTGATGAATATATATTTGGTGATGAATATAAACTTCACAGTTATGGATATTTTGAAATATAAACTGTTCACATTTTTAAAATTTTCTCCCATAGTAAATTCTTGGAAGTAAAATTACTAGGTCAAACAGTGATATTGTCTTAAATATCGTTAATATGTTTCCAAACTTCCTTTTTCAATAGATGTGACAGTTTATTCTTTTTATCAGGCCAATAATACCACATTTGTGAATGCAAAGATATTTTTTTTTGTTTGAAAAACAGCTTTCATTGAGACCCCCACCAGCCAGTGTTCTGCTGTTATACACCTTCTTCCTTGGCAATGCGGTCCTTCTTGAGTGGTCCCATGAACGCCTTCTTCTCCTCCATGGTCTGGAAGTGGCCATGGCCAAACTTGGAGGTGGTGTCAATGAACTTAAGGTCAATCTTCTCCAGAGCCCGCCGTTTGGTCTGTACCAGCAAGGACTTGCGGAGTGTGAGCACCCACTTCTTGGTCCCCACCACACAGCCTTTCAGCATGACAAAGTCAATGGTCACTTCACCATAGTGGACAAAGCCACCCAGGGGGTTGATGCTCTTGTCAGACAGGTCATAGTCAGTGGAGGCATTGTTCTTGATCAGCTTGCCATCTTTGATGAGGTAGCCCTGACCAATCTTATAGATTTTCTTATTTATCTCCGTGCGGTGATGGTAGCCCTTTTGTCCAGCACGGGCCACAGAGAAAGCCAC
>PVJA010018169.1:0-40321 GCA_004027025.1 Myocastor coypus | reverse complement strand
TGGGTGGATGGATGGATGGATGGATGGATGGGTGGATGGATGCATGGATGGATGGATAGATGGATGGATGGGTGGATGCATGGATGGATGTTTAGGGATGAGAAAGACCCTGGTTCCCAGTTCTGCCAATTACTAACTGTGTAGGTTTGGGAGCAAACCCACTTCTTGGGATTAAGGTTAGGCATTCATTCATTCCTTAACCCAACTCAGAATGTCTCAGACTTAGGTGAAAGGGACTTTCCTGCTGCTGAGAGAAGCTGACCAGCAGGCTCTGTGTGTCCCCTGGGTCATCTCCTTCAGATTCCTGGCCTGCCAGGCCCCCTTCTGTTAACATGGACACAAACATGATCCCTCACCCTGCCTCCCCTTAGCGCAGCGCACAGGCCCTGGGACTTAGGAAACCCAAACGTCATCAAATCCTCATGGACAGAGATCAAGCAGAGCAGAGAGAGACCTTGATTTGCCGAGCGTAGGTGGCAGCGAAGCCAGCTGTCAAGATGTTCTCCCAGCTAGAGAACACTAAGATCTTAAAGGAGGGCTACCTAACAATCCGAATTACTTGTCCAGCCTCTTGCACCCCTCTACTAATGTCACAATACATAATCACACAGTTTGGCTTGCTAGTTATAAAATTCCACAGGCTTTAGCAAAAACTAAAAGACTCTAAATTGGAGAAGGCGCCCTAGGGCACTTCTGTGGTAAGGAGCCTATCTACAGCGTGGCTTTGCAAGTAGCCTGAGGGCTTCCTGCCCCACTCAGACCCAAATAGCATGCACATGTCAACCAGCACTCCAAATCTGTCCCTTAGATCCTTAGCCACCTCCAGACCTGTGCAAAGAGGCATTGCTTTTAGAGAAAGAGCCCCTTGCCTAGTGCTTAAAACTTCAACAAGTGGGGAATTGTCTAAGGTGGGTGTAGCCAAGAGCGAATCAGCAGAAGAAGTTGAAGCCAACAATTGTAAGCCCAGACCCAGAGATCTGGAACCTTTGCCTCAGTTGTATTTTTGGTGCTGTCACCCATCTGGCCTGATGCCTCTCTTCCTGGTGGCTGCTGACCGTGGACCTTCAGGGCCCTTGACATTTAGCCCAACTCCTCTAGCCTATCAACCCTGCCAACCTACCTTCACTCTACCAGGCTAGCCTCGCTGTCCCTACTCTGTCTTCCTCCCAGATTTTAAAAATCAAGCCAGGACTGGCTACATACATTTTAGAGCCTGAGAAGAAATGCACTGCAGGGCCCTTGTTGGAAAGTTTAGAAACACTAAGATAGCAATAGCAGGAGATGCAGAGCCACGCAAGCCCTAGGGCCCAAGAGGCCAGTGTGCCCCCTTGCCCTGTGGACCTGTCATGTTGCTGAGGGCCTCTCCCCTGAGATCCTGCAGTAGCTCATTGCAAAGCCTTATTAGCAGCAACAGGGTTGAAGTCGCACTAGCTTGGCACATTTTCTCAGAATGCCACATGGCCGTTGGAACTGTCTTGTACCTACCCTGTCCCCATTGTCAGTGCCATCTGTTCATTCATTCATCCGCAAAGCTCACACACACACAGGATGAGCTCCCACTGTATGCCACAAGTAATGTGGATCTCTGTGTATTTGACTACACTAACATAGAGTCTCTAACCTCAAGGATACAGTGGAGAAACAAACTTGTGAACAGATGGCTGGAAAACCATGTGACAAACGCATAGAGGAATGTATTAGTCAGCTCTTCTGGTGCTGGCTACAATACCCAACACACAACTTAAAATAGCGACGGATTAATGTAGCTTACGTTTGTCTGCAGGGATTCACTCCATATTTGGCTGGCTCCACCGCAGGATCACCATGGCAGAGGGTATGGGAGAGCAAAGTTGCTCAGTTCACGGCCACCAGGAGGCAGAACAAGGCGTAAGTGTAGGGCAAAGTGGCTCCTAGGCAGGGGACAAAGTAGGCGTTATGAAAAATTCATAGGGAATCTCCTGGGTGTGGTGGCACATGCCTGGTATCCCAGCACTCAGGAGGCTGAGGCAGGAGAATCACAGTGAGTTACAGGTCAACAGGCTCCACAGTGATCTCACAGCCAGCCTGAACTATGCACTGAGACCCTGCTTCAGTAATAATAACAATAACAGTACTACTAATAATAGAGAACGTTACTAAAAGCAGCTTTTGCATTTGTAGTTAGACTGTTCCACAGTTAGAACAATAAAAAAGACAAAGAAGTGTCATTGGCTCTCAAACAGAAGCCTGGCCAGAGTCCAAATTGAGAATTTAAAATGAGCTTTTAATAACTGAGCTTGGAGCCATCCTGGATTCTACTCATGCCGGAGAGAAGACAGAGAAGAGTGCCAAGTGACAGAAAGCAGGGTTTTTAAACAGAAACTACTCTCTACTCAGCACGTATACATGCTTTAAAATTAATCATTTATAACCTACTGATGCATACAGGCACAATTCACAGGTTAACAGCAACAGATTGAGTACAATACCAGATGAGCTTTCTTTGAGCTCTAACAAAACAAAATCATGAGCTACATTCTTAATAGGGATCAACAGGCAGTCAGGCCTAGACTGACCACTTATTATGTAGAGGCTGATTGTCTTAGGTATGTATACATCAGCAGGCATCACTCTGACTTAGTGCACTGCCATTTAACACATTCTGTGGTTATTAATCTTTAATCTGCACAAATGCTATGTCCTGTTTGCTAAGGGCAGTTATAACAAGAGCTCATCAGTCTCAGGAAGAATTCCTGGGACATAAGGGCTTAGGGCTATACTTTTTTTTTTTTTTTTTTTTTTTTGACGAAGTCTCCCTATGCCGTTCAGGCTGGCCTTGAGCTCACTTTTATAGCCCAGGCCAGTCTCAAATGCACATCAATCCTCCTGCCTCAGCCTCCCAAGTGCTGGGATTACAGGTGTGTGCCACCCTGCCCAGATTAGGGCTATAATTTTTAAACTACTGAGTAGTCTTGAGCACCATGTTACTAGTTTATAGAAAATTACCTCAGTGAGTTCAAAATCTAAATAACCCATTATAGAAGGAGTAAAGAACCAGACCCCGAAAGGTTCCAGGTGACATAGTGACCCTAAGAATTTGTTAGGTAGTTAACAAGGTATGGAGGAAGCCAGAGGCATGAAAGATCAAGGAAAACATCCCCACCTTACCCACCTCTAGTAACATGTGGAGAAGACAAGCACAGGATTCCTGTGTAATTTACATAAGACACACACACACCTATATATGTGTACATACACGTGTAGTCTCACTTTAGCTCCACTATATTAACAGATTCATACACATCCCTTTAATGATTAACTCTAAACTCCCTTTCTGTAAGGTTTCCACATATAGACATACTCACCCATTATGAAGGACAGGAAAGAATTAAACGGCCAAAATGAAAGTAGGCAGAGGTGCCCAGGTTAGGGTCAGAGACCACTAGAGAGCCAAGCAGATGGTATCAACTTCCAATCCAAACCTAGAGGATGGGAAGACTCACTGGTGCTAAATAAAAGGTACCAAAAACAAGGACTCTGGGGTGTTGACCTTCCCAATGCCCCTGCTCTTCTGCTGTTCGTCTACCCTTTTCCAAATGCACTGCTTCCCTCTATCCTCCTCTCTGCCTCTTTACTTCCATGCGGATGCTGAGCTGAGATCACAGGAGCTGCGTGTTCCAGGGGCTCAGCGCACATCCCACCCTGACAATAAGAGCACTAGACCGGTAAAGGTGAGGGGATAGTTTTAGTACCCCAGGTTGCACCTAGACAGAGCGGGAGTGCACTCTGCTCATCCACTAGGCGCTTCCTAGTCCAGTGAAGTCACATCAGGATCAACAGTCACAACGCATCCCTTGTCAAAACATATCTCTTTAACCATACTCAATTGCCTGGCAAAGACAATAGCAAGCTTATAATTCTGCCTCATGTAGCACATTTATCCCTCCTCAGGCAAGAAATGCAAAGCTTCCTTCCCCAAAGTCTCAACAGTTCTGGAACTTTTCAAAAGCCCAAATTTCAGCTAAGACTCAAAGAAAACTCTTAGCTGTGAACCTCTGTAAAAATTAAAATCAAGTTACATAATCCCAGGGAGGAATGACACAAGGTAAAAAAAAAAAAAAAAAAAAAAAAATCCCATTCCGAAAGGCAGATACAGGGACGAGAAACTAATCAGACCAAAGCAAGACTGAAACCCAGCAGGGCAGAGAGTATGTCCTGTACCGCCTTATTCAGCAATTGGAGCACATGGTGGTAAAATCTGAGTCCCACAGGGCACGGGTGGCCGCACTCCTATGGCCTAGCCAGTTCGAGCCCACATAAGACACACATATACCTACGCATGCGTACACACGCGCATAGTCTCACTTTAGCACCACTATATTAACAGATTCATACACATCCCCTTTATCATTAACTCTAAGCCCCCTTTCTGTGAGGTTTCCACATATACACATACTCACCCATTATGAAGGACAGGAAAGAATTAAACGGCCAAAATGAAAGTAAACAGAGGTGCCCAGGTTAGGGTCAGAGACAACTAGACAGCCAGATGGCATCAACTTCCAGGTCTAAACATGGGGGATGGGAAGACTCAGTGGTGCTAAATAAAAGGTGCAGCTCCTGCGATCTTCAAGAGCACCAGTGTGGAAGTGAAGAGGCAGAGCGGAAGATAGAGGGAAACAGTGCATTTGGAAAAGGGTAGACGAAGAGAAGCAGTGCAGGGGCGTTGGAAAGGTCGACGCCCCAGAGCCTTTGTCTTCGGCCTCTCTCTTGGGCAGCTTCCCTCACAGACTCCAGCTTTCCTTGGTTGATGTTCCAAATTCCTGGCATCTCCGACTTCCTTAAGTCTCCACCACACCTTCAGCCTCACCCCCCTAGTTGCACAAAATTCCCTGGCAGGGTCTCCTGGCCTGGCCTTGCTCTGAAGTCTGGGTGGAAACCTCTGTGGCCCTACAACTGTTGCACTCTTCATGCCAGTAAAGCCTGCGTTGTGTGAACAGCACCAAGGATGGCCAACATGGAAGAAGTAACTCACACCCATGAGATCATGTGCCTCAAAGCTGAGGACGGCGAAACAAATCCCAGGAAAGCCACTTCCTAGAAGGCCTTTCTCATGCAGAGGTCCCAGGGACTCACTTCTCAAATGAAAAGTCTTTATGTTTGTACCCTCGGGCCTGCCAAGGGGAGGATCTTGTTGACTCCCGAGATCACCTCAGCACATCTTTCTTCTTGTCCCTGTACAGCGTATTCTGTTTCTTTCCAGTAATGTTAATCTTTAGCACTGCATCTACTTTGGCCCCAACCTTACACATGGTTCCTGCTGAGCCAAAATATAGATTTTTCAAATTTCTCTGCTCTGCTTATTGCCCCTTGCAGCACAATCTGCCTGCAAGTAGCCAGAGGTATGCGTGTCACACCCTGAATGTTGGGTTTTCTGGAAGTTTCTTCCACTACATTGATTAGTCTACCAACCTTGATCTCAATCTCCTGCAAAATCTCAGGACATGGGGAAAAAGGTGGATAAATTTTCTGACAGAGTGTAACACACACGCATGAAAATCCAACAACCAAGTGGAGTCCCTGTTCCCAAAGGAAACTTCTTGACCCTGGCTTTTACTGCCCATATTCCTATCAGCACTGTGGCCTTCTGAGCTCTAGCTGGAATTACCCATCAAGCTCCATCCACAGCATTCTTGCCTGCACCTCCAAACTTCTCCAAGCTCCTGCCTTTGCAAACCAGCTCCAAAGCCTCTAACCCACGTGGCCAGATACCACCAGCAGAAGCCCCTTTCTCTTGTTTCTGCTAGCCAGCCCACCTGGTACTAGGCATGGTGCCTGACGCTCACAACTGAAAGGAGGAAGAGTTCCATGTAGCCTATGGTTTAGGGGACTCCGTCTGCCATCAGCTGGCTCCAAGGCAGGAGCATCACGGTACTTGGGACAGTAGCTAAGCTGTTCAGTTCGTGGCAGCTGGACAAAAGAGCAGAACGGTGCCAGAGAGGAGTGGGTGAAGGGCACAGAAGGACCACGCAATGTGGTCACGTCCACACTGTCGGGATCCACTCTGCCACACCCAAAAGGGCGCTCTACTAACCTGCTAAGCTTTCCTTTTCTTTCTTTCTTTGTTTCTTTCTTTTGAGACTGGCTCTCATAGAGTGCAGACTGAACTTGAACTCACTATGTACCCCAGGATGGCCTCTAACTCCAAGTGATCCCAAGTGCTGGGCTTAAGGGTGCGGGCCCCCATGCCCGGATGCTAAACATTTCTTAATGCAATGAAGTTAAGCTATGACAGTTGATGGTCACAGGCAGGGATGGGCATGTCTCTGGAACCAGGCAGGACAAGAGAGCTATGGGGAGAATGTAAACATTGCAGGGAGGAAGCTGAGCCTGAAGGAAACTCCTCAGTAAGCAAGTGAGGAGGGAGAAGTGGCAGAGACTGCCAGGACAGAGGCCCGGGCAGCCCGGCAGCCTGCAGGAAGGATGCCAGAAGAGCAGGGACCATTGGCACTGCGCAGTTTGAGGCCAGATTAAATAGCTGATACTTCATCCAGAGGCAACTCAGGTTTTTTTTTCATTTTATTTTTCTGAGCACTTGTCCCCTCAGGCATTCTACCTGAGCATTTGTCTGATGGCTTGTTCACATTTATGACGCTGGCACCGCCCCCCCCCATGGCTTGTGCCTAGATGCCCCCCCCCAAGCTTCATGAGGCCATAGCTGGGGCTCTTCAGAGGTAGCTGAATCTAGAGCGTGTGGTGCTGCGGCTAGCGGTGCGGCCCTGGAATCAAGGCTGTGTGGTTACAAATCAGTCCCAGTTAGCTTTGCTTGACATCGTTCTGGGTGTGGATAATGGGAAGGCCCACATTGACTGAGTGCTACCTACCCTAAGGAGATAGCTGGGACAGAATATAAGGGACAGAAAGGGCTGCTGCTGTCATCTGCTGCTTTGCCACTTCACTGTGTGCTGCCTTCCGCTTTGCAGTCCTCTGCCCACCATGAGCTGTTTCTCCTCTGCCATGCCGCCCTGCCATGCCCCTCTGCCGTGCCCCTCTGCCGTGCCGCCCTGCCTCTGAACTAGCTGGTTATGGACTGAAACCTCTCCACGCTGTGAGCCGTATAAACCTTTGCTCCTTTAGCTTTGGCTGTCAGGCGTTTTGATTCGGCAACAAGAAAAGTAGCTAGGATACCACTTAGCACACCATGGCTCTCCAGGGCCATGACCACCCACATACCTGGAATCCTGCTTAGCCACACCGGTAGTCCTCCTTACAGCCAGGACACAGCAGGGGCACTGGGGGATCAGCAAAGACAAGGGACACCAGGAAGGGCTAGGAGGAGCCTTGCTCTGCTCTCTCTCTCACTTGAACCCCCCACACCCTGTGAAACACAAATTTAAATACAGGTTGGGCCAGATGTGGTGGCACACACCTGTAATCCCAGCACTTGGGAGGCTGAGGCAGGAGGATTGTTGTGAGTTCAAGTTCAGCCTGGGTCACAAAGTGAGTTCGAGGATAGTCTGAGCTGCATTGTCTCAAAAAGACAATAAATAAACAAATAAACAAATAAAGGTTGGGGCTTATCACATGGGAACCAATGCTTATAGGCTGCTAGATTCTAAGATCCCAGGTTCTCAAAAGAGAACAGGAATCTGCAGGCCATGCTGTCTGTCTGTGCAAATGGTCTCAGCAGGCCGGGAAGGCAGGAAAACATCTAGGTCCAGTTCCCAGGGGCCAGTCTGGGAACTAGGCCTGCTCCATTCCTCACACACTGTGTGGTCAATACTATTTACTGCCTGTCTCTCCTCACTAAAATGGGAATCCCTATAGAGAGCCCTTCCTGGTCCTCATCTCAGCCTGGGAAGTTTATATTTGTAATCCCACGGATAATTATTGGAATCCCGTCAAGTTAATTCCAATCTACCACTTCCAGCACAACCCACAGAGAGAATAAAGACACAAAAGCTTATTTATAGTTATGGGGAGCCAAGGGATCCTAAGTCTACCCATAGTGATGACTATCTGGAATAAAGGCCTCAACGGAGGCTTGAATCCAGGTTCTATTTAGCCATGAAGCAGGGGCAGCTTGAGGATGAATGACTGCGAATGGCAGGAAGTAGGTGAGCACCGTGAGCTGGGCTAGGTAGGAGGCCTGCGCTTACCTCTGTGACATGCGGGGAGAAGGATATGCAGCGAGCAATCTGCGTTACACAATGGGGATGGCACCTAATGCTTTCGATCTGGTGCTTCAGCACTGACGTGTGATCTTCCAAGCTCCAGGAAGTCATAGCCTCTATCTTGAGGCTTGGTCCCAGCCAACAGCATGGAGCACTGGCTCTTTGCCCTGTCTCGACCTGGCTCATTAAAGAGCAGCAGCTGGGGGTTGTCAGGAAACACATGTGCTATCTTAAAAGACTCCCACCAGCACCTTGGCTAGACCAATATGCATTGCTTGCAGCCAATTGGAGGGATAAGGAGAAGTCCTAGCTGGCTATGTACCTATCAGTACAAGGAAATAGGGCCAGGCACAGCCAAAACTCTAGAGACCATTGCTCTTCTTTCAAGGAGAGTCACCCAGGTGTCCTCCACAAATCCCATGCATTGTTTTTCTTTGTTTGCTCACCAGTGTATCACAGAGCATGTGTTCCATAAATACTCGTTGAGTGACATCGGATCAGTCAAGAACGACCCTACCCCAGGGGTGGAATCCGGGCAGGGACTTGGAGATGTTCTTCTGCAGGAGTGTGGAATTTCACCAGCTTCTGCATCTTGCCAGGTCCCCTGTTTGGGGGAAATAGTACAAGTGTGTGTGTGTGTGTGTGTGTGTGTGTGTGTGTACATGCGCGCAAACCAGTCCTCCCTCATCAGAACAGAGCTTATGGTGCTGATCTCATTAACATTACAATCCAATGTAGTGGCTCGCCTTGGTCTAGACAGCAGTGGCTCTTTCTCCCATGGTTCTATAGAAACACTGGTTCTCCCTAGATTAGCACAGCTGATCTCTTGGCAGGTGGTGACCTTCTGAAATCAGAGCATAATATAGCCTGGGACATCTGTGAGTGGAGATCTTGAGCCATCTTATTCCAAGACTCCACATCTGTCTTCTCCTGAGTCACGACTTCTATCTCCTTGTACCCTTCGTACCTGAGCTGTCCGTCCCACCTCTTTAAGGAAGGCAGGCAGCTACGTGTGTATCTTTGTCCAACTGTTATCTGTAACTCTTAAAAATTATTAACCCCAGGAAGGGAGGAGCTGGACCCCATAAATCAAGGTCACCTATGCTAGGGAGGGGCCAGCAGCCAGGAACACAGCCTGGAGAGCCAAGAAAAAGAGTAAATTCTGGGATGCTGTATCCACACCAGGTCCACAAACTCGAGTCAAAGAAACAGTTTTTCCCAATGAAACAAATCTCACTGACTCCCCCAAGGAACACCTCATTCTATGTCCCAGGAATATACTACTTGTCTAACTATGACGTTGCTGCCACCAGCCACCTCGTGCCCAGTGAGTCGGGTCCTGATGTCTCCCAACACCTGCATTAGCTCTTCACTGAGAATGCTGAGGGCTGTAGCATGCCAGACCCAGGCGGGAGCCTTGGGCTTCCTTTGCTGCCAGGTGCCAGGCTCTGTGCACTGAGGTACACGCAGAGGGTCTGCAGAGTTACGTGGCATGTCGCCCAAGCCCATGGCCTTCTTGGCTCTCACTCAGAATGTGACCTTATTTGGAAATATGCTTGTTGCTGATGAATAGTTAGATAGAGAAGGCGGGAGTGACTTAATCCAATGACTGGTTTCCTTATAAAAATAGAAGAGACACAGAAGCGGCGGGGGAAGACGCCAGGTGAAGACACAGGCCGAGGTTAGAGTGAGGCGTCACCACGCCAAGGAGCCAAGGAGTGTGGGACCACCAAGGCTTGCGGACACGTCAGCAGCTGGAAGAGGTGAGCAGAGGACCTCCCTCCGAGCTTCCAAAAGGAGCACATCCCACCCGTGCCTTGATTTCAGACTTACAGTTTCCAGCACCGTGAGAGAATCCTTTTCTATTGCTGAAGCCCCATTTGTGGCCTTTGTTCTTGCAGGGGATCAATCGTAGGACTTGGGGGTCCACAGTCTTGAGGGCATCTCTAACCCCAGCTTAAGGACGAGCTCTCACATACCACCCCTGCCACAGTTAGCCTATGCTCCCTTGTAGGAGAACACTTCCTCTATAGTTTGTCAAATACAGATGTGGACTCTCCTTGTACACCCCAGAAACTCCCTTGCCTCACCACTCCCAGCCTCCAGGTGTGAGATCTCAGTGGCTCCTGCTTCAGTGTCATCTCAGCTGGGGTATGCTGACCTGTGGTCACCCAGCCTGTCTTCCCAGGCTGGCCTTTTGTTTAATTATGGGTATCAGCAGCCATGCATTGCCTCAATTCCAGGGTACCTCAGTGCTCCAGAGATCTACCTAGGCAAGGCCCTTCTTGTCTTTTGCATGCATGCATGTATGTATGTATGTGCATGCCTATGTGTGTATTTTGTGTGTGTGTGTGTGTGTGTGTGTGTGTGTCTGTGTGTGTGTGTGTCCCCATTCCCATCCCCAGCCAGGATGCCATTCTAGTGCATTTAATGTCATTCTTTTATGTATCCATCCTTAAAGACCCACAGGTGACTTTGTTTTTTGGTGGTTTTTTTTTGTTTTGTTTTTATACACTGCATTAAGGACAGTCTATTGTTTTTATGTACAGAAAACTCAAGAGTACACTTAGCCCAGCTTAGTGGCCAGCTCTTTAGCCTTTGCTTTCTCCAGCTTGGCAATACAGGCCACAGATTTTGGTCCTAGAACGTTGCCTCCCCAGTGACATCGGATCTCATCATATCTGTCATTGTAGTTGGTCCTGATGGCCTCCACCAGCTTAGCCAGCGCGCCTTTGTCTTCCGAGTTGACTTGCGTGAAGGTGACAGTGGTACAGGTCTTCCTGTGGACCAGACACCCCAGCCTGGCCTTCCCCTTGATGGTGCAGTAGGGGACCCCCATCTTGCGACACAGGGCAGGCAGGAACACCACCAGCTCAATGGGGTCCACGTCGTGCGCAATCACCACCAGCTGAGTCTTCTTGTTCTCTACCAGAGTGATAACAGTGTTGACACCTGCTCTGAGGACCGGGGGGCCTCTTAGTGGGGACATTCCCTTTGCCAGCAACTTTCTCCTCTGCCCGAGCCAACAGCCTCTGCTTCTTCTCTTGCTTGGTCTCTGGTCTGTACTTGTGTGCGAGCTTAAGCAGCTAGGTAGCTGTTTGGCGGTCCAAGGCCTGGGTGAACTGGTTAATCACAGGAGGCACCTTCAGCCGCTTGTACAGGATGGCCCTCTGTCACTGGAGCCGGATGTAGCGGGGCCATTTCACAAAGCGGGTGAGGTCTCTCTTGGGCTGGATGCCCTGTCCAATGCCAAAATTCTTTGGCCTCTTCTCAAACAGAGGATTTAGCACCTTCTTGGCCTCCTGCTTCTTCACAACAGCAGGGGCCGGGGCCACCTTCTTGCCCTTGGCCTCCTTTTCTTTCAGCATGTCGGCCGGCTGACAGAAAAAAGCCCACAGGTGACTTTGTATGCTTGCGTTTTAATCTGAGAGGCAGCATCATGCTTTATCATTCATCCTCTTTCTCCCAAGATTTTAAGACCGGCTTGTGTGAATCGCTGTGTGGGTGTCACATTGTGGCGTCATAGCTGCACGGTGCGCCTGGCCCCTGTCGTAGTTTCTAGCTCTCCATCTCTACAACTCCTATACATTTCCCACCCAGGGACTGTGTGGGACTCTTGGGCGTGTCCACTGAGAAGCAGGACTGGTGAGCTGTAGGACACACAGCCTCATCATTTGTCCACACCCCAGCACTGTGCTGCAGAATGGCTGTGCCGGCCAAGTCCCCTCCCCCCAAGTCACCCCAGCTTCCTGTTTGCTGTCTTCTCTACCAGGGCTAGGCACCATCCAGCTCCTTCAAGGGTCCCAGCAATGGGCACATAAAATTGCACCCTTCATTGACTGCTTTGAGTTTTTCCAGCAACCACTATACTTGAACATAGATTCATTACTCTTTAGGATTCCTCTCTCATAAGTTGCCTTTAACAAATTTCTATGGAGATTGCCAAGTCCTACTGGTAGGTATCTAAGACTTCATTGTGTGCTCTAGGTATTGGTCTCTTTGCTTTTTGTAAACAGCTCTATAGAGAGATCACTCCCATACCTTACAATTGATGCATGTTTGCAGGTGTGTGTGTGTCACTGCGTGTTATCCAAATACATGTGCAACCATTGCTAGTCCGTTCTAGAACATTATTGTCACCTCATAAAGAAACCCCAGCCCATCAGTCTCATGCTATCCCTCCAACTCCACCTGCTCCACAGATGTACCTGTTCTTGGTATTTCACACAAATGGAATCATATGCGATGCGATCTTTCATGACAAGCTTTTCTGTCTCACCTACTGGTTGAGAGGTTCATCCATTTGCTAGTTTATATAAGTAACTCATTTCATCATATACATCTACCATAATTTCCTTATCCATTTATCAGGTGATAAACTGATATTTTCCACTTTCTGGCAATTGTTAATAACACTGCTATAGACATTCTCATAAAAGCTTCTGTGTGAACATATGTTTCTGTTTGCCTTGGGTCTTTACTTAGGTGTGGAACTGCTGGGTCATGTGGAAAGTGTTTTTAGTCGTTTGAGGAACTCCCAGTTTTCCTGTGTAGCTGCCTCATTTTACATCATTACCAGCTGTGTGGGAGAGCTGAAGTTCCCTACATCCTAGCAACACTGCTATTATATTAATTTCTCGCTCTAGTCATTTCATCCTAGTGGGTGCAAATGACAAATCATTGGTTTTTGATACATGCATATTTTTATTTTGACACATAGCAATTGGATCTATTTGGGAGCACAGTGTAAGGTTTCAGTGCATGCATACAATGTATGACGATGAGGGACCGAAGCACATCCATCACTTCAGACGCTGTGGTTTCTCTAGGATGAGAAATTCAGTCATTTACAGCAACTTGGGTATAAGTGAAGGACATTATAGTAAGTGAAATAAATGAGGTGCGGGAAGACACATGCCCCACGTTCTCACTGATACAGGGCAGCTGAAATGTTGATCCTCCTGAAGTAGAGAATAGAACCATGATAAGAGGGGAGGAGAGAGCACTAGAGCATGGAGAAGAGGCGGTTCATCGGTACAGTGGTGCTGTTGGACAAGAGGATAAGTCCTAACGCCCTGTAGCAGAGTTGGAACACTATAGTGATGGGGATTCATTGAGTATTTCAAAATAGCAGAGAAGGTTTTGAATGTTCTTGCTGTTGGCTTGAGTTTCATTTCTCTTGTGACAAATGATGTTCAGCATCTTTTCATGTTGGCCACCTGTTTTCCTCCAAGGAATGTCTGCTCGAATCCTTTGCCCCCTGTGCGTGCTGAGCAGGAGTGCTGAAGATTAAAGCCAGGGCCCCACACGTGCTAGGGTTCCAAGCCGTGCTCTGGAACCACACCCGCAGTGCATTGCTTAATTCGGCTGTCTTTGTATCATTGAGTTGTAAGTTCCTGACGTTGCGTAGGTGCAATTTCCTTACCAGCTTTGTCATTTGCAAATATTTTTTTTTCCATCCTGAATATTGTCTTTTCTTGATGATTTTTTTTTCCAAATCAAGGCAGGTTTCCATACTTAAGAGGCCCAATTTATGTATTTTTTTCTTTAGCTTTTCATGTGTTGGGGGTGGGGGTCACATCTACAATGTCCTTGCCAAAGTTGAGATCAAGATTCATTTTTCTGTTTTCTTCTAAGACCCGCGCTGGAATGCAGGCCTTTAATCTATTTAAGCCCAAGGTTTTGTGCAGTGTAAGGTAGGGGCCAAATCTCATTATTCCGTATATGACCCCTTCGCTTCTGCTCTTTGCCAGTGTCTTCTCTTTGTTTGCCACCAGGCCAGTAAGACTGTCCTTTGGAGATCAGATGACCCAATTTCTCAAAGGGAGTGTCCCTGGAACTGTGTTCTCATCTGAAGCCCACCAGCTCTCCACAGGGTGGGTGAGGCTACTGCTGAGAACTCCTAAATCTCAAACCTCACTGCCGTTAAGCATGAGAGACGTAGGAGTTTATTTTTTATTTTGGCAATCATCATTTTAGCTTGAAAGTTCATCCCCTTCGTAACAACACCCAAAGCCTTCTAGAATTGCAAGCTGTCGGTGTGGTTCACTAATTGTTTCGTTCCAATAAACACTGAAATAACTGGCAATGCAAACAGCAAAAGAGGCTAATGGTAGGTGTTATGGTTTGTATCTAGTTGTTCCCACAAAGCCTCATTCAGGTAAATCATGGGGCTGTCAAGCGCACTCGCTCAAGGGGCGGGACCAAAAGCACCGGGGCGGGGCTTAGGGCGTGGCCAAGAGAGGCGCGAGCCATTAAACTGACAGCACGCGCAGTCAGTGGTGCCCCCCCACCAGGCCGCGGTCTCTCCAAGGTACGGAGCGAATCATCCTGGACGTGGTGGCGCAGTCTCGAAGTCTTGCTATGTAACTCAGGCTGCTTTAAATTATGAAACCTCCAGTAACTGTGAGCTGAATAAACCTTTCCTCCCCTGAGCTTGCGTGTCGGGTGTTTGTCCCAGCAAGGCGAGAAGAGTAACTAAGACAGTGGAGAACACAAAAATCTATGTAACGGCAACGTAGGAAGTAATGCTTCTGCGGGGACGCCTTGGCAATGACATTGGACTCTTGGTTCTTCCAAGCCACGAGCTTTTTCTGACTCTGTCCTGGCTTTTCTGGCCAGGAGCTCCCAATTTCCCCCATTCGCTCCTCATCGGTCACTCTGGTCTTTCCCCTCCCTGCAGAGGGGCCTCCTGCTTCCAGCATCCTTTCCCCTTCTCACTCCCTGCCACAGCCTAAGCCACCCTGACCAGAATTCTCCCACCTGTATCCTCCCTGCTCTCTCATTCCTGCCTCAGTCCCAGAGATGGGGAAAAGATTTCTTCCAGAGCCATAGCCCAGTGGCCTCTCTCTCCCCAGCGCCCCATCTCCGGCTACCTCTTCTGCATGGGTCAAAGTCTATGTTTTGCTGTGGCTCTCAGTCTCTACCTGCCCCTGCCTTGACCCGCAAGTCTACCTCAGGTAATAATACCGGCTAGTACATTTTCCCTCGCCCATGTGTCTGCCCCTGAAGCACAACACCCATGTGAGTAGACCATAGCATTACCCGGCTTATCAGAGAAAGCCAAGATCAGTTCCCGCGGAAGACAGCACTATGACAACAGGAATCAGACAGGACACATGAGCTGCGCATGCCCACGCCCCTGATGTGGGGAAACCCCTGAGCTGTGGTCCCCACCGTGACCTGCCTATGCTTCAGCCTGTCACGCCCTGCAGGGCGAGGTCCAATAACTTCAGGGAGTCAGAGATCAGTGCCCAGCTGAGAGCCATCGAGAGGTGAGCAGAGCAGAGAGCACAGGTATGTAGGGAGGGACTCAAGAGGGGGCTGCCTGGACAGGGGAGAGCAGGGGGCGTAGGAACAAGGTGGCCAGGAGGGCAAAAGCCTAGAGCCAGAGGCAGAAGGCTCCAGGCAGCTCTGGGGTGAGACAGGAAGGTGCGGCAAGGAGGTGGATGAGGAGGAAGGCGAATGCTTCCTGCTTACAGCATGGAGGGCCAGGTGGCAGTGGCTCCACGACCACCGTCCATCCTGCTGCTGCCCATGTGGATGCAGGAACAGAGGCTTCCACTGAGAAAAGAAAATATATCTTCTGCATCTCCTTCCTTCATGGCAAAGCAGAAAGAAATCTGGGGGTGAGAAGTTGTAGAATGAGGAGCTCCAGCCCTGAAACGACATGGTGATGCCCTCGGTGCATACTACGAAGGAAGAAAAGCCATCTGCAAATGCTGCGTAGCGCAGGATTCCTGCCATACGACATTGTGGAAAATGCAAAAATGTGGAGATAGTCACAGATCAGTGGTTGGCAGTGGTCAGGGAAGGGGAGAGGAACAGACAGGCGCAGTACGGATTTGGGGGACAGACAGACAATTCTCTGTGATACTGAAATAAGGAGCACATGTTGTTACGCATTTCTCAAAATCCACTGAATGCACAGAGCACCGGTGTGAACTATGAATTAATATAAACTGTGATGATCATGATGTCACTGGCGGCTCATGGATTATGACACGTGTCCCCTAACATGCGTCCCACTCTGGCGGATGCTGATGGCGGAAGAGGCTATGGTGGAAAGAAAGGGTAGGGGATATATGGGGGCTGCCTGCGCTTTCTGCTTAAGTTCACTGTAAGCCCGAAACTTCTCTTTAAAGTGAGCCAATATTCAAGTTGTTAGGGCTGGAATCTGCCCAAGCAGTGGAATGGTGACCAGTACAGAAATCTGGTACCAGAGACATGAAGTCATTGTTGTCACTATACCTGGCCATATGACTCATTAGCTGCTTTTTTTTTTTGACTCATTAGCTTTTGCAACTGGTTTGCTTAAGAAGTCAGAAAGAAATGGAGATACAGGCTAGAGTGCTTACTGTAAGCAGAGTGGGATAGGCCTCTCTGGTGGGGGCTCAGAAGGCCGGGAGACGGTAATGTGTACAGCAAAGCATTCTCGTGAGACACCGGAAGGGAACAAGGACCCGATGGAGCAGTGGACTGCAGGCCATCTGGGTTGCATGCTGGCGAAGAATTGTCTGCATTTTTTCTGTGTCATAAAACTGGGCAAGCCTGAGTTAAAGGCTAACCTGACAGAGGACATTTTAAGACAGCCCGACTGGATCATGATGTCACTGGTGGCTCATGGATTATGACACGTGTCCGCTAACATGTGTCCCACTCTGGCAGGGGTCCTGCTGATTACTTCTAGTCAAATTTGCAATGAGAATTGGTAGAAAGCTAGGAAAAAGCGAATCAACATTTTTGGAAAATTTGCAGTCTGGCTGGGAAAGAAGCAGGGATAAATTTGGAGCTAGGGAGAATGCAGTCTCAGGACAGTCTAATGCCATTAAAAAGAAGCTAAGCACACTGCAACAGGACCATAGGAACGATGCCTGATGGGCATTTCAGTAATTGGTTAGACTTCAGTCATCAGTACAGGCCCCAGAGTATGAAAGTGTAAAGTTGTTTAAAAGATTTTGCTTCGAGAAGAGGCCCTCAGGGTACCCTGCACACCCAGGGCTGCCTCGGGGAGCACTTCTCCAAATTCAGCCAGCCACCCACTCCGAGGCCACTGCAGCTGTGCAGCCAGTGCAGTAGCCTTGGCACCACGCACAGGAAGCCAGCTTTGCAAGCATGTAGCACGCCCGAGGTGTGAGCTGTGGGAGCCTCCGCCCAGATTTCAGAGGAAGTTTTGAGAGCTCAGGGTCAGGTTCCCTGCAGAGAGCCCCTCCAAGGGCGATGGTGTCAACTGTGGACGTAAAGCTGAACAACACCTCAGAACATTAGAGATGATGAGAACGTGGAATGTTCAGGAGGAAAGCTGCAGGTAGTGAGCGCAGCCAGTCCAGGAGAGAAAACTTGTGGGCTGCATCTGGTAAGGCTGTAAGGGTGAGGCCGCCCAAGCCCTGTGGAGCTCACATCCCAGCCCCTTACCTCCTGATGTACACATGAAGCTACGGGACTTAATGCTCTCCCTGCTGGGTTTCATCTTTGATTGGGTCTTTTTCTATTTCACTTTCCTTACTTATCCTTTCTGAACTGGGAATGTTTACCCTGTGCTATTGTATCTTGGGAGGACATAACATGACCTTTGCATTTTATAGGCACTCATAGACAAGAGTTTACCTTGAGTCTCAGAGAAGACTTTGGGCTTGGACTTCTGAAGAATGTTGGAAATGTTAAGACTTGTCTAGGGAGCAACCAGTGCATCAGATTAGCAAAGCACACTCGGGGTGTGTCTGGGTGGGCCGTGTAGGCTCCACCTTGGGGTCTACCTCTGGTCCGCTCGCCCTCCTCTCTGTGTTCCCTTGCCTCTCAGAGGTCATGAGCTGACTAATCTCCAGCTCAAGAAATGCTCCTTAATGGGCACGTTAAATACCAAAGCGCTGAGGAGACATCGAGCAAGGAAGTGAGCTGTGCTAGCTCAGATCCAAGCCCATGCAAAATGATGGAAGAAAAGGTTTATTTAGCTCAGTTAGTGGAGGTTTCAGTCCATGCTCAGCTAGCTCCAAGGCAGAGTGCCACGTAGCACAGAGAAGCCACTCATGGCAGCAGCAAAGAAGAGCAAAGGGAGGGGCAGCAGCTGCGGCTTCTTAGCAGCTTCTCTCCCCTCCTTACACTGTAAGGCAGATTTCCTGCACCAGGCCAAGGCATAGCACTCACACCTGCCATCCCAGCACTGTATCGCAAATCAATCTCAAACTCCAGAAGCTGTCCCATGACTGCATGAGACTTTCGGGGACAGCTAGACACCAACCGTAACAGGTCCTGATCACGGGCCTCACCTGGGAGAGCCAGAGCAGGTCAACGGGAACCCTAGGACGTCAGCGACAGCAGGGAGGGGAGAGGAGCAGGGTCCCAGAAGCACCGAGGAGGACGGCTGTAGGGCCTGAGAAACCAGGACTGGAAGACAGCAGCGGCCAGCAGCTGCAGTGCATTGTGCAAGGACAGGGACCCTAGTCACCTAAGGCTTTGGCGAGTGGCCCGGCCCATGCACAAGGAAGACACAGTGCAGTCACCCAGGGCTCCCAGCGCTCAGATATCCACGTAAGATTTTACTGGCGGTCTGACCGTGCCCTCTTCCCAAAACGGAAAGGGAAAGAGTGTCTGCCTGCGTCATGGCCTGGGGTGACCCCAGAGGCTGCCAGATGTGCCACTATAGCCTTGAATGGCCAAGAGACTATCGCTCAAGTATGCAGTGGAGGAGAGCAGAGAAGGCCAGGCAGGGTCCTGGAACCTTTTCCTGTGGAATTGATACGCTGGAGTGCGAAGCCAGGAGGCACTTGGAAGAGGAGAGCAGAGCCCAAATGTGGTGGCGCACACACACACCTATAGTCTCAGCACTGGGGAAGCCGAGGCAGGAAGATCACCTCAAATTTGAGGCCAGTCTGGGCTACAAAGTGAGTTTAAGAGCAAACTGAACTACATAGCAAGATCCTCTCTCAGAACATGAGAGAGACAGAGATAATACAGAGACAAGGAGGGAGTAGGGAGACAGAAGGAGAAGGAAGGGAGAGAAAGAGATAGAAAGATGAGAGAGAAAGAGAGAGAGAGAGAGAGAGAGAGAGAGAGAGAGAGAAGGGTAGACGCGATGGTGCACACATGTAATCCTAGCACTCTGAGAGTAAAGTTTGAACTCAATCCAGACACTGTAGTGACTAAACATAACACTGCCTCAAAATATAAAATTCATAAATGATTGGGAATGGAGCAGAGACTCTAGGCTCAATCCACATGGGGTGCACAGAAAGAGAGAGAGAGGCGGAGCAGGCACATCATATATATATATATATATATATATATATATATATATATATATATGCACGTGGGTCCCATACGACCCAAATCCTTTCTACTTCCTCTTCAGTTGCCTGTTCTGAAAAAATTCAGAGATAGGAGACATCCAGAAGATGGGTGCTACCCTTACTATTTTTGTTACACAGTTCAGAAGTGGAGGTCCAGAGACTTTAAGCAACATGCCCGAGGCCACACAGCTGGTCCCAGGAATCACACTCAGCCAGCCCATCTCCAGAGCCTGCCCTTGAACTTCTTCTGCTCTAAATTTCAAAATTGGGCTCCTGAAAAGCATTCTGCTGCTCTAAAGAGTAGTTTTGCTGTGGGACAGCTCTGTATCCCTGTAGGATACATTGAACAGCCTATGGACTTAGGAGGGCAAGGCTCAGAGCCCACTGTGACTCGTGGTAGCCCAGTTTGAAGGGCAAGCTCTGCGCTAGTATACCATGCACAAAGAGTAAGAAGACAGTACGCATGGATCTAGGTAAGAAAGTCCACAGAGCTCTGGAGGACTAGAGAGGAGAGGGAGAACAGAGCCAACATCAGGGGACATCCCAGTTGGGCCAGGTGGGCCTGGGGCTGATACGTGGGCGCCTGGTTACCCCAGCTACCACCCCCACCCCCCCACCTCCCACTCCCTCCCAGCCCCCCACCCCCGCTTGGGAGGCTGAGGAGCCTGGTACTCCTCTGTGCGAGCCTGAGACAGCCCCATTTCCCCCCATAAAACACCTCAGCCCTCTGCTCTGCTCCATTCCACAGCAATGGGGCAAGAGAGCCGGGCCCTGGGCTGTGCCCTGGCCGCATTCATGGCTCTGCATGTGGTGACCGCAGAGCACCCGCCACGGACGCTGTCCAGAGAGGCCCAGCTGTTCGCGGACCTGAGCGCCCAGGAGCTGAAGGCAGTGAGCAGCTTCCTCCAGTCCCACCCGGACCTGGGGCTGCAGTCCTCGGAGACGCCGACGCTGGCCAAGAACACAGTGTTTCTCATCGAGTCGCGGCTGCCCAAGAAGCAGCATGTGCTGAGGTTTCTGGCCACGGGAAGGAGGCCTCCTGTGCGGGAAGCCCGGGCCGTCGTCTTCTTTGGGGCCCAGGAACAACCCAATATCACGGAGTTTGCTGTGGGGCCTCTGCCCCAGCCCTCCTACATGCGAATACTGTCCCCAAGGCTGAGGCACCAGCCCTCCTGGGCTTCCAGGCCCATCACCGCGGTAGAATACGGCTTCCTCTCCCGCATGCTGGAAGAGGCCACCAAGCCCCTGCATCAGTTCTTCCTGGATACCACCGGCTTCTCATTCCGAGACTGTGGCACCCGGTGCCTGACCTTCACTGATGTGAGCCCCCGGGGGCTGGCCTCAGGCCAGCGCCGCAGCTGGCTTATTATACAGCGCCGTGTAGAAGGCTATTTCTTGCACCCCACCGGACTGGAGCTCCTGGTGGACCACGGGAGCATGGATGTCCAGTGCTGGGTGGTGGAGCAGGTCTGGTACAATGGGAAGTTCTACAAGAGCCCAGAAGAGCTGGCACAGAAGTATGCCGATGGAGAGGTGAACGCTGTGATCCTTGAGGGACCCCTGTCCAAGGGCCAGGGCGCTGAGAGCCCAGAGGATCCACCTCTGTTTTCCTCCTACAAGCACCGCGGGGACTTCCCCACCCCCAGCCACAAAGCTGGCCCCCGCGTGGTCCAGCCCCATGGCCCTCGCTACAGGCTGGAGGGAAACACCGTGCTCTATGCAGGCTGGAGCTTTGCCTTCCGTATGCACTCCTCCTCCGGGCTGCAGGTCCTGAATGTGTGCTTTGGGGGCGAGCGTATTGCTTATGAGGTCAGCATTCAAGAGGCCGTGGCGCTGTATGGAGGACACACACCCGCGAGCATGCAGACCAAGTACATCGACCTGGGCTGGGGCTTGGGCAGTGTCTCTCATGAGTTAGCCCCTGGCATCGACTGCCCAGAGACGGCCACCTTCCTGGACACCTTCCACTACTATGACGTCGATGACCCTGTCCTGTACCCCCAAGCCCTCTGCCTGTTTGAGATGCCCACTGGCGTGCCTCTTAGGCGACACTTTAACTCCAACTTCAGCGGCGGCTTCAACTTCTACGCGGGGCTGAAGGGTCACGTGCTGGTGCTACGGACAACCTCCACGGTCTACAATTACGATTACATTTGGGACTTCATCTTCCATCCAAACGGGGTAATGGAAACCAAGATGCACGCCACGGGCTACATCCACGCCACTTTCTACACCCCCAAGGGGCAGCGCTATGGCACTCGCCTGCATACCCACCTGCTCGGGAACATGCATACCCACCTGGTGCACTACCGCGTTGACACGGACGTGGCAGGTAGGACTCAGAACTGGGCCTCTGGGTCACTTCCATGACCCCAGCTGCTCGCCACCTGATGGGGGGCAGGGTAGGAAGCTCAGTCCATAGGAAAATCGTAAGGCGCTGAAATCCCTGACACAACATCAGGAGTGATTGCCCAGCCTGCTCCTGTTTCATATAAAACTAGAGATGTGGGTTCCCCCTGAAGAGCCCCCAAGCTGCATCCTGATGCCACAGTGTGTCTTGGTCCTTGCCCTGCAGCTGATGTAAGTAGAAAGGTGAGCGTGAGCTAGGGGAGGAGTCCCTGTCTAGCACTTCGAGCTGGAGCACAGTGGCACCTGAGGAGACTCGGTGTTTCTCTTGATGAATGGCATCAGTAAGGAAGGGGGCATGGGTGTCATGCCCGGTGTCACATCCGTAATGACACAAGGCCACTATGGGCCGATGGGCAGCTGGCTTCCAGCTGCTGACTCAGAGTGAGCCAGCTGCCACCTCTCCTGCCCTGGGCTTCCCTCTTCTGGGGTTTCTCGCAGCTCTAGAGACACGGGCCAGTGTCACGCTGGGGTCGCTGCCTTGGTATGGCTGAGCCTGAGCTTTCTTCTGGTTCCTCTGGTTTTTATAATTCCCTCTCTCCACCTGCAAAGCTAGCCCAGGACACGTGCCCTGCACCCTCTTCGTCCTGGTGGCTTTGGCTGGTGCATGGAGGTCCCAGGCCAGGGGAGGAGGTTTCAGTTCCAAGTGCTTGAGTCTCCTTCTCCTTTCCTCTCTATGAGGTATGGTTGAAATATATGGCAAGAAAAAAAAAAAGGAATGAGGGAAGGAAGGGAGGGAGGGAGGAGAATAAAGCAACATAGGGCCAATGGTAAAGTTTTTAAAAGACTGTTCCCAGAGAAGACACTGCCATGAACCCCCGCGCTCAGAATATGCTCACCCCACCGTGCCCCCCACTTTCTGCAGCAGCTCTGCAGTCCTCCTCTGTGAGTGTCTTTCGTTGTGCTGCCCGGGTGCCCTGGTGTCCTCAGTCTGCTCAAACTGTGTCTCTTCCCTGGTCATTTGGACTTGGCAGAGGAGCCGGCAGCCACACAGCGCCCGATACGGTGAATCAGGTGGGCGAGGACACGCGGTTACGTTCTTCCGAGCCTGTCTTTCTGTAGGATGACTCTGAGCAGCAGTGTTCACCTTATTTTTGATCACACTTCATATAGACACTCAGGGGAGAGGGCTTCTAGAGCTGTTTCACAACATGGCAAGCACCGTGGCATGACTGTGTTCAAAGACAGGGGCATTCACCACCGTGCGTCTTTATTGTCCAAAGCTTTTCATTTAAACCTGCCCTATATACTAAGGTCATACCACATGTACCTCCAGGCACCAAGAATGTCTTCCAGACCCTTCAGATGAAGCTAGAAAACATCACCAACCCCTGGAGCCCAGCCCACCACCTGGTCCAGCCAACCCTCAAACAGACGAGGTATTCCCAGGAGCGCCAGGCAGCCTTCCGCTTCGGGCAGCCGCTGCCCAAGTACTTGCTCTTCAGCAGCCTTGAGAAGAACCGCTGGGGCCACGAGCGCAGCTACCGCCTTCAGATCCACTCCATGGCCGAGCAGGTGCTGCCCGTGGGCTTGCCAGAGGAGCGGGCTGTCACCTGGGCCAGGTGAGGGAACTCTGGGGACTGGTGAGCTCCGGCGGCCTCCTCTGCGTCCCACGTGTCTGTGTGTGTCTGTCTGTGCTTCTGTCGTGAGGCTCCGTGTCTGTGTGAGTGTAGGCGGCATCTCCTGGTCCTCCACTGAGGTGTTGCCCTCATCCTGGGAGAACAGGTATGTCCTCCATCTCTGCCTCTGCGTGTGAATGCTGCCGGTAAGAGACTGGGAAGCTGGTACTGCACCCAAAGCTCCCTGGCTACCCCTCGCCTGCAGGTACCCCTTGGCAGTAACCAAGTACCGGGAGTCGGAGCTCCGTAGCAGCAGCATCTACAACCAGAACGACCCCTGGGACCCCCCGGTGGTCTTCCAGGAGTTTCTTCATAATAACGAGAGCATTGAGAATGAGGTACCAGCTCAACCTGGACCCCACCCACTTCTGGGCTACTCACCAGCAGGGTCCTGAGCAGCCTCAGCCCAAACCTGTCCCTATCCTGGGGCTCACTGGGGAGAGGCCAAACTTGGAGGTCACAACTGATCCAAACAGATGTGGGAGGCTCTCTGGAAGCTTCTAGAAACTGCCATGGCCTCCAGTGGTCCATACTCAGCCCACCCTCTCTCCTGCAGGACCTGGTGGCCTGGGTGACAGTGGGCTTCTTGCACATCCCCCACGCAGAGGACATCCCCAATACAGCCACACCTGGGAACTCCGTGGGCTTCCTGCTCCGGCCCTTCAACTTTTTCTCAGAGGACCCATCCCTGGCATCCAGGGACACCGTGATCGTGTGGCCCCGGGACAAGGGTCCCAACTACGTCCAGCGCTGGGTCCCCGAGGACACAGACTGCTTGAGGCCTCCACCTTTCAGCTACAATGGCACCTACAGACCCGTGTGAGGAGTTCGGCCCCTCCTGCCCGAAGCCTATGAGCTCCTGAGAGCAGACAATAAACCCTCAGCACCTGGCCTGTGCGCTTTTCCTGGGGGGTGGTAGGGTGGATGTGTCCACGGGCACGTGCATGCAAGCACACATTGTTGTACAGGCTGGTCACATTCATGTACTGCACCCAAAAAGGCCTCTGTGACCAGGGCTAGGACCCATGGAGTCAGGAAGAGAGTGGATTGTGCAGGTCTAGGGCAGCAAAGATTCAACAAAGAAAGTTCCCACCCTCCTCTTCCTCTGGGATGCCACTGAGGCTACTGTAAAGGCTGAGTGCCATCTCATACCCCATGACCTGCTTCTCCAAGGTGTCCGCTTGGATGTCCTTCAGTGGACACCTGGTGGTCCTTGCTGAGTGGCTGAGAGCATAGGACATGCAAAGCCCAGATTCCGTACCTCTTCCTATCCTCCCCTCGGCTACGCTGTTGACTCCTCATTGCCCGTCCTATTCCCCTGGCTACCACAGTGCCACGTCAGTGCTATCTACCCCAAGGGCATGGTAAGAAGACCTGAGCCCTCTCACCCAGAGAAAGCAGCCCCAAGAACCCCAGAGACCCCACACGGTCTCTTGTGGGCCTCCGTGTCTAGCCTCCTTCCCTGCAGCCCCAGCTTCTGCACTCTAGCATCGCTGCCACCCTTCTGGTAAGCAAACTCCATGTTGACCCTGGCCAGGGAGATAATGGCCAGGAGGACAAAGTCCCTGTCCTCAAGATACTCGTAGTCCCATGAAATACAGGCCTGAGGAGGGCTGTCAGGCAGAGGCAAACGTCCTCAGACAGTTGTGGTCTGGGTTCTTGGTGTGTATGTCTTGGTTACGTTTCTCTCATTCCTGGGACAAAACACCTGACACCCAAAGTTAAGGAAGGAAAGGTGTTTTTAGCTCACAGTTAGTGGAGGTTCCAGTCCACACTTGGCTGGCTCCAAGGCAGAGTGGCACAGAGGGCGGCAGCCTGTGAAGGCCGAAAACAGTAAGAGCAAAAAGGGTGGAGCAGCGGGGGCAGCAGCAGAGGCAGAGAGCTGGCCTCGTTCCTTACTTTATGCTGCATTCAGGCCTTACTTTATACCCCACTCACACTCACAGTCCCAGTACTGGACCATGAATTAAGCAGAAGCCCCAGAAGCCGCCCCAGTGATGGCTGGAGGCTTTGGGGGAACAACTAGACACAAGCCATCACAGTGCATTTCTGCTTATAAAAACTGGCAGCAGTGTGGTCTGACCCTAGAACTGCCGGTGGTGCCACTTGATTAGGCCCGGTGTGGCCTCTGTAAACTTGCTCAGCAGTCGTCCACGGTGTGACCCCCACCCCACCCCGCATTCTCAAGCACTCAGCACCCCCAGCCCAGGCCAGCTCCATCCAGGCAAGAGAATCCTCACTGAACGCCACGCCCACTTGGGAAGGCAGCCGTCTTCTGCGTAGCCCTCCTGACGCAAGAGAACCAACCGAGAGCAGCCAGTGTTCCCCGCCAAGCCCCCAGACCCAGCTCAGCAGCGGGAGTCCCCCAACATCAGGAGGCCCAGAGTCCTCAGCAGCAGCCCGGCTTACCCTCGGCCAAACCAGATGCCCCCAGGAAGCCCGGTCAAGCTGGATAGCATGCCCATGCGGGTGAACAGAGAACTGTCCTTGACAGCGACCCCCAGCTCCCCCGGGGAAGGAAGGTGGCATAAACAGGACACGGACTTCCTTAGCTGCAGGATCACGTAAGGGAGGGGACACACTGAGAATGGCTCAGGGGCCTTTGTCCAAGCCTCCAGGAGACCCAGGGGCCACGGTCTCTACCCGCATAGCCTTCCTTCTGCCTTTGGGTAGGTCTAAGGCTTTCCTCTTGGTTTCCTAACCGCGGGTTTCCTTCAAGCATGTGCAGAGCTCCCTGTCAGCCAAGCCTGCATTCACCCTGGCGGGGGCTCCTGCCCACAAGGACCAGAATGGATCTCCTAAGCTCCAAATGAAATGCACCCTTTGGCCCAGACTATTAAGGATTTCAGGACAGCGACAGCAGAACACTGGTGCCTGCTGGGTTCCAGGTCCACAGACCCACCCCCGCTGTGTTATCTATCGGCATCCGCTCCTGACCACGTGACATCTCAGGACCACAGGCCGCTTCCCGCGCTGTGTTTAATCGCAAGGCATCGCGACAGCATGTGATCATCCCATCCAAGTCCCGTGTGCCTGGCAAAAGGAAAACACGTATTTATCAAGCTACTGTGACACTGAAAAGATGGCTAAATATGTTTCTGACCTGCTGCAGATCCCTCCAGGGTGAACCCTGAGCGCCTGACTAGCCGGGCGCCCTTTCCCAGCGCACACCTGTTGGTTGTCTGGGGGATGCGTTCTCATCTGCTGTGCTCTCCCAATTAGAAGATGTCGGTAGCTGGAGGAATACATGTGATAATCAACTTGTTGTTTTGACCTACCTGGTCCCCTGTCATGGGGTCCCAAGTCCCACATCCCATGACATAGAATTTTCTTTTCTCCCCCCTAAAACACTCTCTCACAATTGAGATCCTGTGGGTCATAGTGAAAATCGTTACAGACATTTCACTTCATACACAATTCCTAACATGCATACCGAAAACCTTAAAAGCCACGTATTGTGTTTCTTTTACAAACATCTACCCCAGTAACCTTCCAGGCTCCAAGTTAGAGGCACATTGGTCTTTAGAGGACTATCAGACACCAATCTTTTCAAAGGCCACTGAAGTCCCACCAGTTCATGATTCCATATCATACACAGTACACTCTCAAATTTTTTATCTTCCCTGGGATCCTCACCAATAGTTAGGAAAATTGAAGGACCAACCACGACCAAAGATGTTACAGAGTGCGCACAACTTGGACAGGAAGATTGTCGTTAGGAAATAGTTCTACTATAAACAACATGCGCATAGAAATAATTGAAAATATTCAAGACATAATAAATGCATGGCCATATGAGTGTGACCTTTCCAGATGCTTTGTATTGCAGGCTAGAATGCCCACACCCTAGTGACGTGCCTCACATAACTCAGTGTCCCACTGTTTTTTGCTGGAACCAAAAGATAAACAGCAAATGACTTCACTTGGCTTTGTTTTCCTTTCTTTTCTTTTTATTTTTTAAGCATTTACCCCTTTAAATGCAATGAAGTGAATTTCCCTCTTCTTTTTTAAAATTTTTTCTCTTTTTATTTATTTACTGGATACAGGTTCTCACTACACAGTTCAGACTCACAGTGATCCTCCTGTCTCACCCTCCGCAGTGCTGAGATTACAGGCGTGCACCACCATGTCCAGTTTTGGTGGCTGGCTCAATGCCTCTCAGGGGCAGGGCTGGCACAGCATGTGGTGCCAGGAATCAAACCCTGGTCCCTTTCTTCAATTATTTTCCACTGATGGTTGATTCTGAGGACGTGGGACCCACAGATAGAGGAAATCAACTATTATCAAACAGAAAGTAATTGTCAGACCTTGTGCCACTTGCCCGTAGTGGCTGTGTCACAGAAGGCTCAGGAAGCACAGCTGCTATAGTTAGCAACCAATCTCTGCTGAGTGCAGGAAAAGAGAGTACTGTCCGTTCTGAAAGGCACCAACCTCACCAAATGCTGTCCCAGGCGACTCAGCCCCAGCACTCCCGTTTCCCGGCATCAGATGCTCCGTCAACTACAGGCTTTAGCAAATCTTCACAACTTTCCTGTCCATGGTGAATTCACCCTCAGTTCTTCCATTTATTCAACAAACCTTCACTGCCTCTGTATTAGGTCTTCTTCTAGGTTTTGTGGAAACCTAGAAGTGGAAAACATGATCTGTGGTTTCCAAAAGCTTGTATTCTGGCTGGAAAATTCAGCTAGGAGGATAATTGAAAACTTGCAGATGTTCCCCCAAGGTCATTCAAAGAAGCTCAATGGATAAACTTGAAAAGGAGATAGAGTGTGATCTTCATTGTGAGCAGAAAAAGAAGATGTGCTGGCTGACGGGCTGCACACAGATGTCAAAGTATTCTGGGCACAGTATTCAGGCACTCCACACAGCTGCTCCCTTGGCCATGAGTCTCCAACTTTCTTACCTTTTGAGCACCAGAGACCAATTTTATGGAAAACAGTTTTTTCAAAGACCAGAGTATGGGGTCATTTGGTGATGATTCAAGCTTATTACATTTATTGTGCCCATTATTTCTATTATTAATGAAATAATTATGCAACTGACCACAATGCAGATCAGTGGAAGCCCAGAGCTCATTCCTGAGTCTGTCTAATGCACGCCTGGAGAATGTGAATCACCTGTTACAACAGACCAGCAAATTAAGTAGGACTCTTGGTGTTTGCTTTTAAGTGGCTCCTTCTTCTCTTTCTTGGCATCTGAGAGTCTTTCACTGTCTCACCACTGGGTCTTTCCCCCTTTGCAGAGAAACCCTCCAGTGACATTTGTTTATTATCTCTTTTGGCAAAAGCTAGCTGCGGGCCTCCCAAGACTATGACTGAGGCAATGTGCAGTGCAAGAAGGAGGCACAGACAGAAGCAGTTAATAAAGTAATGGTGTCCACACCTGAGTGAAAATCATTGTCAGATTGCAACTTAAATTTGCCACCAGATTCAACTTGTTACCTTCCACTTACTGAGCTGGACTTTGATAGGAGTCTGCCAGTAATTAATTTATTATGGTCTTCATACAGTGAATCCTTTGTGCTAATATGAACCTGGATTTGCAGTTGTTCCCCAGTGCTAGTGTCACTGCCTCAGCTCCACCTCAGGCATTAGATTCTCCTAAGGAGCCAGAACCTATATTCCTCCCATGCACAGCTTACAGTAGGCTTTATGTTCCTGTGAAAGTCTAATGCCACTGCTGGCCTGAGTGGCCCTGAACTTTTCTTCTATAAGTTCTCCAGATCATTATATATGAAAGGATCCAGGTTTGAGAACTCCATGCTTTAATCTGCCAAGAGCCCATATCTTGTCTTTTCTCTGAGCCCAAGACAATAGTTTAAGTGATGCTTAACAGTGATGTCATGACGAACACTTAAGCCCTAAAATTAAATTACAAAGCTAATGCTTACCAAAGATAATAAAGAACATCCTGAGAATCGAGGAAATATTGGAATATGTCCTCTCTTTTGGCCTCACCATGAAACAACTGTCTTCTATTGAGTTGCCACTGCCCACACAGAATTTGAACTGGATTTTTCTAAGTCGTTACCCTAGTAGATCCAGAACATGGTTCTAATGCTGGCAAGGATACCGATGAGCCCCTCCTGAGACAGAAACTTATCCCCAAGGAGGGGAAATTTTGATGGGGGAATGTGAGGGTCAGGTCAGATGATTTCAGGCCTCCTATCATAGCTCTTCATTGACATCCAGTGCAGGATATGGTCAACACATGGCTCAAGAATCATCCATATCACTACTGCAATCTCCACAGGACTGTCTTCCCTGGGGATCTTGTGTCTCTCCTCTTCCAAAGGCCTGAGTCATTGGATTAGGATCCCCCCCCCCAAGCTATATGACTTCATGTTCACCCAACTGGTACCCTGTTTCCAATCAGGTCACAGTCACTCGTCCTAGAAGGTAAGACTGTGAACTTATCTTTGGAGATCACAACTCAGCCTGCAACACACAGCTTCAGTACCTCTCTGACTTTCAGGAGAATCAATGGACATAAAACTCTGCTCATCTCACCAAGGCTGAAGACAGCCAGCGCCCTTTTCTCGGACCCATGGCAAGTGTGTTAGGTACTCCGTAGACTCTCCTCCTTGCCTCTGTCTTTCTGCACAGAGACTGGAAAGCTATAACTCCGCATTCCTCAGATTCCTTCACAGCCAGAACTCCAGATGTGCCAATTATCGTTTCTAGCAATTAGAAGCATTAGAGTGAGGCTTGGATGTCAGAAACGAGGCTAAAATTTTCTCTCTGTCCTTGTTGGTGTTCTGTTTTGCAGGTAAAGTCACGGACAGCAACAGGGTCCCCTATCCAGAGAGAAGGCTATGAGAAAACTGGAGGAACCACTGCCACATGCCACTGCACTGGGTGGCAAAGGTCCACTCTCCTGGACATCTCGCCTCCCTCAGCAGTGAGTCTCAGATTTGAAAATTGTTTCAGTTCCAGAAAAATGGATGGGAGAACCTGATATTTTACAGTACAGCTGCCCTCAGTCATCCTTGATTTCTGCTGACACTGTATGTTGAGTAGCTCCTGCTTGGCTGCTGCCTCGGTTGCCTCTGTGAATGTTCTGTCAATCATTTCCTCACCCCTCCATGTTGAGGCTCCCCTGAGCAAAGAGGGGCAACACAAGACATCTGTGCTCACTGTACTCAAGGCTCTAGCCAGGATCGTTGGACAAGAAAATAAATTAATAGCCGCTGATCGGTTTACCCTGTGCATGACTCAGGCTCTTGAACAGCTCCTGCGCTCCCAGGACCCATGAGGCTGTGTTCCTGTCACAGAGCCACAGGACTTGCACACAGCACACTCAGGCTGCTTCTAGGGGTCCTACAGGTGCCAGTGCTCAAGACAGCCACCGAGTCGGAGGGATCTCCAGAGACTGCACAATCCCAGCGGTAACCCAACAGAGACTGTGTCTTCCAGCAATACAGGCAAAGCCAATGTTAGCAGCAGAACTGTGAGACCATTAACAGCTACAGATTCATGGTCTCCGTCAGTGGGGCGGCAGCCACCGTGAAATTCACAGCGACTTCTCGAATGGAAACACAGGGAGTCTCACCTGGCGCAGTTCCTACCACCTCCGAGTTTACACCTGAACGACAAGTAGTTCGCCAAACATATCCCAGGCATCAACACCCATGGCAACCACAGCCTACGGTAGTTTGGTGACATCACTAACAATAACTGCTCATTCTAAAGAAAATAGAGGCTCAACGTTTGATACCGGCAGTTTTGTTGGTGGTACTGGACTGGCACTCAGAGTTTAATCTATTCTTTATATTGGATACAAAAATGTATTATTCCAGGGCTGGACATGATGGTGCATGCCTGTAATCCTAGCACTTGGGAAGCTCAGGCAGGAAGATCAAAGTGAGTTCAAGACCAGCCTGGGCTACAAAAGTGAGCTCAAGGCCAGCCTGAACTGCATAGTGAGACTCTGTTTCAAAAAGACCAAAAAAAAAAAAAAAAAGTATGATTCCAGAAGAAGTATTCATTATAAAACCACTGATGATCACAATACAATCATTTAAGAAAATCCAAGAACCAAGGAAAGAAAAAAGATGGATGCAGCTCTATAATTGTGGTTTATTAGTTTAAAACAATGTTCTCTTCTTAAATAGCACAAATGGGCCAAGCCTATGATGCAAGATGTATTATATAAACGTGGAAAGATTCCTCATCCTCACTAAGGGTAGAAATGTCTTAATTTAAACATTTCGCTGAATAGTCAGGGCTTGCAAGTTATTTACACAGTGACTATATTCATATGTAGCCAATACATCAAAGTACAACGAGTCCTATCTCATTTATTTATTTATTTATTTGTGTGTGTGTACATGTGACATTGGTCACATAGGACCAGTAATAGAAACTGCTGAAGGGCAGGATGCCATCTGGGTTAACAATTAAGGACCTCGTTGCGGCTCTCAGGATTTTGAGTCTTTGCAAAGGACTGCAAAGCTTTTGGGAACTGGGTGTAACCAAGTAGTGAAGGCCGGAAGTAGAACTCACGCCACTGAGCAGGCCAGGTGGAAGTTGTAATCCAAGGAGGCCTCAGCACTTTGCATTGTAACATACGGTCTTTGGTCTAGAAATGGAATCTTCAAAATGAAGAGGAATAAACCCCCAGGCAGTACCAATGCTTTGCTGTATGAAGAGACCCAAAGGGGCATTAGAAAAGCTTTTGTATTTCTTGTTCACTTCTTTTAAGATTTTAACATTAGTTGATATAATTTTCTTTTTCTATAGAATTTAGGCAAACTGGAGTGTTAAAAATGGTGTTTTAGGGATTGGGGAGAGAGCTCCGTGGCACAAGTACCTGCCTGGCAAGTGCAAGGTCATGAGTTCGAACCCCAGTCCAGCAATAAATAAATAAATAAATAAATAAATAAATAAATAAATAAATAAATATGGTGTTTTGAGGGCTCAGATGTAAGACTGGCCTTATGGGAAAACTGAGTGCCAGATTATTTGCTACTGGGACAACATCCTTTATTAGACATTGCTTTTATTTCCAATTCATGTGTTAATTTTATATTTAGTGGATATTTTTTAAATATAGAACTGCTTTCCGTATGTAGGGATTTTCAATGGAGTATAAAAATACCTAAGTTTAAAAGAAATATTTCCAAAACAATATTAGAACTCTGTACTGTCAGAACTATTGATTTTGCTGATTATTAGATCAGGGAACTGGGGCTGGGGAAATAGCTCAGTAGAATAGATGTTTGTATGGCAAGGGCAAGGGCCTGAGTTCAATCCCTGGTTCCATAAGAAAAAAATAAAATAAAAACTAAATCAGAGGCTATGCGAGTCCCCCCGACAGGTACTCAGCCTGGAAGATGAAAAGGCTGCATTCCACACACTGTCGACTTCAGAGAACTGGGAAAGAGACACTTCAGACTTTAAATAAATGGGTTTGAGGCAATCCTTCCTCTAGCCAGCACATTTTCTGCTTCCTTATGTTGAGCCTCTTACTCCATTGCTGAAGGGGACTTACATCCACATTCTCTGTGTGAATCAAGAGAAAAAGCACAAGCCGGGCGTGGTGGCTCACGCCTGTAATCCCAGCACTTGGGAGGCTGAGGCAGGAGGATCGGTGGGAGTTCGAGACCAGCCTGGGCTACAAAAGTGAGCTCAAGGCCAGCCTCAACTGCATAGTGAGACCCTGTCTCAAAAAGACAAAAAAAAAAAAAAGAGAGAAAAAGCACAATACTATACAAACCTCAATATTAGGGAGCATATTTTGGAGTGTGTTTAGCTTTGCAGGTTATATTTTAGAGCTTAAACTCTAGGTCAAATTTTAACAAAAGAGACATTCAGTTGTTAACTACCAGGGTATTGCTATCTTACAGGGCCAAAGTAAATGACATCACTTTCCACAAATCTAAAAATGATCTAAGGTCTCCTAAAGAACATGTACCAACACTCAGTAAGAATAAAATATAACTTTGTGACCCACTTTTGGTTAGCAGAGAATGCCAGATATCAAGAATTTTGTTATAGGCAGCCGTGGTTTACAGTGCAGCTATGGCCAAGTCTGAGAACCACACCATGCGCAAACAGTCCCAAAAGTGGCACAGAAATGGCATCAAGAAACCTCAACCACAAAGACACAAATCTATGAAGGGGTAGATCCCAAGTTCCTCAGGAATATGCAGTTTGTCCAGGAGCACAACAAGAACGGCTTCAAGAAGGTGCAAACAAACAGTGCCAAGGCCATGAGTGTATGCGCCGAGGCTATCGAGGCCCTCGTCAAGCCCAAGGCGGTCAAGCCCAAGATCATCCCAAAGGGAGTAAACTGCAGGCTCGCTCCACTTGCCTATACTGCCCACCCCAAGCTCAGAAAGCAGATCCATGCCCACAGTGCCAAGGGTCTTGGGCCTTGCCAGCCAAAGGTCCAGGCTGCAGGAAAGGCCCAGGCTCTAGCTTCTGCTCCAGCCAAGGCGCAGGCTCCCGCTTCTGCTCCAGCCCAGGCTCCCAAAATTCCCAGTCCCACAAAGGTGCCCAGCCACAAGTGAAGGCTCTACAGTAAAAACTTCTTATCTGCTGATGTAAAAACAGAAGGACTGGTATAACCCCTGGGTTGCCATCTGTGGGAGTCTGGTATCCTCCTGTGTTCTTTGAACAAATAAAGCTGAAGCAGGAAAAAAAAAAAAAAGAGAGAGAGAGACAGAATTTTGTTATAAAAGGATCAGTTCTGTTTGTCGTGTGTTATAAACAACTGATGTGATGTGTATAGGTGACATCCTCTAAAATATGGATATGATTAAGTTGACACAGCACATGCAGCTCAGGGGTGTAGAGAGCCCCTCCTGGTCCTCGTCTCCATCCAAGGAGTTTATGTCTGTAATCCCAAAGGTAAGTTATTGGAAACCCATCAAGTTACTTCTAATCTACCACTTCTAGTACAACCCACAGCAAGAATAAAGACACATTCATTATATATATTATTTATTATATGTATTATTTATAAATAAAGCATATTTATAGTTATGGGGAGCCAGGAGGGCCTAAGTCCCTCCATGAAGATGGCTATCCAGAACAAAGAACAAAAGCCCTTACTCAAGACTGAACCCAAATTTTATTCATTCATGAAGAGGGGAGTGGGTTGAGGATGAGTGACTGAGAGTGACAGGAAGTACGTGGGTGACACGAGCTGGGCTAGTTAGGAGGCTGGCATTCACCTCTGCGATACGTGAGAGAAGGATGTGCAGAAAAAGTTACCCACTTTACAACGTCTAATGTCTTGGGGTCCCCTGCTTCAGCTCTGCTGTGCAATCTTTCGAGCCCCAGGAAGTCATATCCTCTATCTCAACTGAGATGGAGCATGGGGCACTGGCTTTTCATCCTGTCTCAACCTGGCTCATATTAAAGAACAGCAGGGGGCGTGATCAGGGCACCACCAAGACTCCCACCAGTACCTCAGCTAGACCTGTACGCACTGCTTAACACCATTTGGAGGGATAAGGAAAGGCCCAGCCAGCTCTGTCCATATCAGTACATGGAAGTAAGGTCAGGCTTGGCCACAATGGAGACAACTGCTCTTCTTTCAAAAAGAGTTGCCCTGTGGTGCTCCACACAGAGGAAACTATATGAAGCATACCTGGCTAGCTTCATTTGAAAAGAAATGTGGGCCACTAACTTGGCCCTACCTGGTCTTGGAACCCCTGCTTTCGTGTCTTTGTGAAATACTGTTAAAAACAGACTTTAGAGAGAGCTTTTTGTTTTTTGTGTTTTTTGAGGGATCAGGGTTTGAACTCACGACCTAGCACTTGTCAGGCAGGCACTTGTGCCACCGAGCTATCTCCCCGGCCCCAAGGAGAGCTTTTACCTTCTTTGTCTCTTGCATTCTTGGCATTTCAGGACCTGCCGGAAGTTTTTCTTGAATATTTGCTTCTTTAGTACTCTCTAGCTAGAAAACTACTTTTAAATTACTGTCATCATGGCCTTAAAAGTGTCCTTTATTGAGGGGAGTTAGAAATAATGCAGTTGTGCCTTTTCTCTGTATATGAGCAGTATAATCTGTTGTTTTTCAAATACTAGTACTTTGAATATAGGCTTTTTATAAAATTCAGAAATAGTAGTGCAAAACTGTATTGCTCTGGAATATATTTCCTGAGCATAATGTCTTCCTAACTATGCTTATGTAAGCAAGAACCTGATTTTCTTTGTATTCCTTGAGAATGAACTTGCGGGAAATAAAAGCAATCAGTTGATATCTGAATGTCATGCAGAAGTCCTCTGATTTTTAAACATCTTTGGATAACCCATAAAAGGAGTAATGTGAACAAAAACAAATGAGCACGGTCAGTGTGTTATGGTAGCAATTCTTTTTTTTTCAGAAAGAAACCTCCTCTTACCTTTTGTTTTTCTATTATAATGACCAGCTTCTGGTATTTTATTGTTCCTGAGATTGATTGATTGATTGATTGATTGATTGATTTGGTACAGGGTCTTGCTATGCAGTGCAGACTCACAGAGATTCTCCTGTCTCAGCCTCCCCAGTACCGGGATTACAGGCATGTGCCACCACACCCAGTTTCTGTGAGATCTATTTTTAAAATAAAATTTGTCTTAAAAAATAAACCTCAAATATACTACGATACTCTATGTCTCAGTTACTCTCTTCTCATTGCTGGAACAAACACCCGACACCCAAAATGAAGGAAGGAAAGGTTTGTTCAGCTCACAGTCCACACTTGGCTGGCTCCAAGGCAGAGCGGCACCTGGCAGAGGGCAGCAGCTTGTGGCAGCAGCAGAGAGCAGAGAGCAAAGAGAGGAGCAGCAGCAGCCATGGCTACAGAGAGCGAGTCTGTCTCTCTTACATGGCATTCAGGCTAGGCGTGCCCAGCTGGGGGAGTAGGCACAGCCATAATCCCAGAAGCACTAAGACCCATAATCCCAGCCTTGATCATGAATTAAGCTTAAGCTCTAGAAGTCCCTGCCCCATGACTGCATGAGGCTTTGGGGAGACACCTAGACACCGAACATAACACTCTAGCAATTAGTAAACCAAAAATGAATTTATTTTAAGGAGTTGTATATAACAACATCAAAAAGAATAAAGAACTTTAGGATCAATTTAACCAATGAAATGCAAGCTTTGTACACTGCCAATCATTCTACATTAGTGAAAGAACTTTAAAAAAAAAAAAAAAAAACTAAATCAATGGGAAAACAACCGTGTCCAAGGATCAGGAGACTGAACATTGTTATGGTTGCAATATATTGAGTATTGGTGGACATATTTAGTACAAGAGCTCAGCTGGATTATTAGTGAAACCTTACAGGCTAAAATCCATATAAATATTCCAAGGCTAAGAATAAATCACTTGGGCCGGGCGTGGTGGCTCACGCCTGTAATCCCAGCACTCGGGAGGCTGAGGCAGGAGGATCGGTGTGAGTTCGAGACCAGCCTGGGCTACAAAAGTGAGCTCAAGGCCAGCCACAACTGCATAGCGAGACCCTGTCTCAAAAAGACAAAAAAAAAAAAGTTTAAAGAATAAATCACTTGGGCCAGGGAGATAGCTCCGTGGCACAAGTGCCTGCCTGGCAAGTGCAAGGTCATGAGTTCAAACCCTGGTCCAGCAAAAAAAAAAAAGAATAAATCACTAAAATCACCTTGACAAACAACAAAGCTGAACGATTAGTGCTCCCCAATTCCAAAACTGACTATAGAAGCAAGGCATTATGGTACTGCCAGAAGGGCAGATCAATGGAATAGGGGCCTGAGCCCAGAAATAAACCTTCCCATCTGTAATTGATTCATCTTGGGCGAAGTTACCAGACAGCTCAGTGGCACAAGCACAGCCTTTTGAACAGCAGAGCTGTGACAACTGGAGCTCCACAGGAGGAAATTGGACCCCTATTTCATGTCACATATAAAGATCCTCTCAGAGGGGATCGTGAATGTTCTTAGAACAAAATTAAAGCATAAATCTTCACGGTCACAGGTTGGGTAAGAGCTTCTGAGCTTGGACAGCAAAAATACCAGCGACAATAGAAAAACTAGAGACTTCACTGATCTTCGTCAAAATTTAAAAGGGAGCCATCGTAAAATGAGAGGACAGCCCTCAGAATGTGGAAAATACTCTGAAGTCATCTATCTGCTCAGGTTCTCTCATCTAGAATATATACAGAACTTGGTGGTAAAAGGGTCAATAACCCAACTTGAAATACGCAAAGTATCAGAATAAGCATTTCTCCAAGGAGAGCATATTAAAAAAAAAAAAAAAAAGTTGTCCAAGGCTGGCTGGGGTAGCACACATGCCTGTGATCCCCTCACTCAGGAGGCTGAGGCAAGAAGATTTCTGCAACTTAAAGAACAGCCTGGGCTACAGCCTGAGTTCTAGGCCCACCTGAACAGCATACTAAAATCCTATCTCAGAAAGACAAAAATCACTCTGCAGCATCACGGCCCATACGGAAAATGTAAATCAGAACAACTGTGAAGCGTCGCCTCGCACCTCTGGCATGGCCACAACTGAAAAGCAAGTCCCAAAATAAGCACTGGGAAGAATGTGGAGACGTTCTACCCGTTGCTGGCAGAAATATAAAGTAGTGCGGCCAGGGTGGTCCACAGCCTGCTGGTTCTTCCATATGGAAATCCCACGCTTCGGTACACACCCAAGGAAACTGAAGACACCTCCGAACAAAACTATGTGCGTGTGGTACCCACTGAAGGGATGTGTACAGAGCTCAATAGCCGAAGCGTTCAACAACTGAGGCAGATAAACAGTGCTCATATAAGCATGCAGTAGAATATCAGTCTGCAATAAAAAGAATGGAGTAGGGCCAGCCTGATAGCTCAGCGGACTAAAGTGCCTGTTTAGGCAGAGCACAATGGCCAGGGCTCGATGCCTGGCGTGCTATGCCATGCCCACCCCCCCCCCACGGGTCTGCCGAGACAGTGATTGAGACTGGGTGTGGTGGCGCGCGCCTATAATTCCAGCACTTGGGAGGAAGAAGCAGGAGGATCACTATGAGCCAGTAGTGAGACCCTGTACGAAGAAGAAGAAGAAGAAGAAGAAGAAGAAGAAGAAGAAGAAGAAGAAGAAGAAGAAGAAGAAGAAGAAGAAGAAGAAGAAGAAGAAGAAGAAGAAAAGAAAAAGACCATGTAGTACATGATTCTGTTCAAGTTAAGTTCTGTAGGCCACTAATCCACAGAGACAGTGGATTGGTGGCTGCCAGGACCTGGAGAATTGGGGAAGAGGAGGAGTGACCGTTAGCTGAGCTGTGGAGGTGAAGAAATGACTGGCTAACCGCTTCGGAGTTGTATCTCAGTAAAACTGTTAATTTTCAAAAGGAATAATGCCCTCCTATTTCCTTGTTAAGCAACAAAGGCAAAACACAGAATGATCAATATTATGTCTTTCCATTCGTGAAAACAAGAAATGCCGTATTTGTATGTGCATTAAACTTTCGTGAATATTTACCTATGTGTCATGGTGATCTTGATAAAATTGAATCCTCAAAAGGTAGAAATTCCAACATGACAAAATAAAATTTTAGCAAAGAGATGTACTACAGCTACGGATGAAAAGATGCTTAGGAGAATTATTCACTAATCACAGAGTAGGAATTTTCTTAGAATCCACATTTAAGCAAAGATAATCATAATATTCATGAGAATTACAAAATTTGAACCCTATATAAATGATGGCACTAAGAAACTGTCACATTGCTTGCTATGATGATATTGCAAGGTTTTTTATATTTTTTTAGTTTTCATAGACAGATGCTAACATATCCTCTGTTACAATGATGTGATGCTTGTCATTTAAACCAAAATAATTCAGTAAAACTGGTTTGGGGTTTATGGAATATAGAGGTCTCAAGAATGACTACAAGTAGCTGGACATGGTGTCACACATGTCCTCCCAGCACTTGGGAGACTGAGACCGGAGAACCGCCGTGAGTTCATGGCCAGCTTGAGATAATTGGTGACTTTCAGACCAATCTGAACTGTACAGCCAGACCTTGTCTCAAGGAAAGAAATAAGGAAGGGAGGGAGGGAGGGAGGGAGGGAGGGAGGGAGGGAGGGAAGAAGGGAAGGAAGAAGGAAGGAAGGGCAAGTAATCTAGAACAATCCAATAAACCGATGAAGCTGGAAAGAGAGCTCAGAGACAAACTCATGAACATAAAGGAAAAATAGATAGGAAAATGGTCTGCTTAGTAGATTATATGGCAAAGTCCCTTGCAATACAGGGAAAAGTAAGAGTATCTTTATCTTGTACAAAAATACAATGGACACCCGGTAGAGTAAGGACCTCTATGTGAAGAGTAAAACAAATGTAGGAAAACATTTCTATGACCTAACAGGGAAAGATTTCTTAGGCAAGTCTTAGAAGAAGAAGTAAAAAATGAATGAGATGCTATAGCTAGATAGCTAGATTGATTATATATAGAGAGAGAGGGAAGGTGAATGAAATTACCATGTATCACAAACATATACTTATTTTATTTTTTTAACATATACTTATTTTAAAAAGTCCTGGAAACATAAACCCTAAGGTAAAAAAATTATAGATTTAATTTCATCAATATTATAGTCTTCTGGTGGGCACAGTGGCACATGCCTGAGATCCCAGCAACTTGGCAGATTAAGGCAGAAGGATTGCAAGTTCAATCCCAGCCTCGGCAGTTTAGCAACTTAGAAAGAGTCTGTCTCAAGACTTAAAAATAAAAAGGACTTGGTATATCACTTTGTGCAAATAGTATAATCCCAGCACCACAAAATGAACAATAAAATGATTAGCCTTTGATTCAACAGAGTAAATCAGAGAAGGCTGAGAAATTGGGAAAAGATATTTTCATTTTCTTTTACTTAGTTGTGTGTGTGTGTGTGTGTGTGTGTGTGTGTG
>PVJA010018168.1:0-40432 GCA_004027025.1 Myocastor coypus | reverse complement strand
GAGCCTGAATGTAATATAAAGAGAGACAGAGAGACAGACTGGAGCTCTAGCTGTTGCTGTTGCTCTGCTGCCGTGTTGGTTGGCTACCTCTGCCACCATTTTGTTGCTGTTCCGCCGCCATGAACTGGATGCTCTCTGCTCTGTTCCACTCAGCCTTGGGCCAGCCGAATATGGACTGAAACCTCCACAAACTGTGAGCCAAATAAACCTTTCCTTCCTTCATTTTGAGTGTTGGGCATTTGTTCCAGCAACGAGCAAAAAGTAACTAATACAGCTTATATTTTTATTTTTTCATTTGTGTATTTGCTACAGGGTCTCACTACTCAGGTCAGACTCATGGTGACTCTCTTGTTTTCAGTCTCCTTAGCACTGGGATTACAGGCATGCACCACCATGCCCAGACTCTGTTACCAGCTCAGGGTGCCCAGGGGCAGAGGCTGGCACAGCATGTGGGGCCAGGGATCAAACACTCATTTCTGTGTTTGCCAAAGCAAACAGCCTGCTAAGCTATCTCACTAGCCATCTCTCTCTCTCCCTCTCTCTCTCTCTCTTTTTCTCTCTCTCCCTCTCTTTCTCTTTCTCTCTCTGTCTCTCATTCTCTCTTTGTCTTTTTGATAAGAAAAGCAAATTGTGAAAAGAAGCCTGTATTTCAGTGGATCTTATCTAGGAGTGACAGGCATGATGGACCCATGGCAAGGTGTAGAGATAGTTTGGGCCCCCATAACTGAAGGGAGGCTGCTGATGGTGTCGACTGGGTAGACACAGGGATACGCTAAATATCTCATGCATAGGACAGCCTCATAAAAGGACTTATATAGCCCAGTGCCACAGATGAGACACCCTGCTCTTATAGAGATTGTATAATTTTATAATTAAGTAATAGAAGTCCAGAAAACATAGAGAAGCTCAAACATGAGGCTGTCCTTATAGCCTACCCTAGGAGAAATGGAAACAGATCTGAAGGCTGGGTGATAATGAAGAGAGAAGAAATGGATGAATGTTTCTGCTAAGACCAGCATTGTGGCATAATCTTACACCTGCAGCAAAAGCAGAAGCACGAGCTTCATCATCTTTGCCATCTTCACCTCGTTCCTTAGACGCAGCCAGGTAATGAGAGGCTTGACTTTCAATCTTCCCTGAAACTACGCTTTTCACAGGTGCAAGAAAATGCCCTGAATTCAGGAATGGGGAGCCTGATTTAGAGATCATCAAGGTTATGAAAATGATACCTTAGTCAGCCTATCCTCATCAAATCATTGTACAGCTTTACTAAAAATCTCATGAGTAATCTTGATGATCTAAATTAATATGCACTAATTTTACCCTTTTGCATTCTTCACATCAGGAGTTTGGTATTTTTATTACACTACATGGAATTGATCTCAAATCACAGCAAAACATCAAAATATACAAGTGACTCATTCACTTCTCAGAGGTGGGTCCGGCTGGTTCCACTGTTCCTGTCTTATGGTGTCCTCTTTAGCTTATATCCTGCTGGCAAATGCACAGAATGGATACAGTTGTCCCCGCTAGCTTGGGGCAGATACTTCAAGGCCCTGGTGAATACTCGAAACCACAAGCAGTGCTACATCTTACACATACCATGCCTTTCAATACATATTCTAATATAGCTTAACTTGCAAACTAGGCATAATAAGAGATGAACAAAACAGAGCAATCATAATCAGATACTATCATGAAACTTCAAATACTCCTGATGTTGTGACTTGGAATCACTATAAAGTAAAATCAAGTTTATCTGAACATAAGCAGTGTGACACCGTGTAGGCGATCTGATAGCTGAACTGACTATTACACAGCTGATGGGCCGGCAACATACGGAACACTGTTACAGTGAATGAAGGGTGACTCATAACTCATAACTCAGGCAAGACAGAGCAGGATGGCACGACGTATTACCACATTACGCAGCACTGTCCACATCTGAAAGCACACACAACAATATTTCAGTGCACAAACACTTCCATTTGCCAGAGGTTCAGCTTTAACACAGAAGCGTCTGGCAGAATCTTGCTTTTGTTAGAGACTCATCACATGATAAATACAGCTGTGACCAGAGTCTTCCCAAGAATTGTTGAAGAAATTATGTTCCTCATTGATGGACAACTGTACCTTATTTTATTTCTGGAATTTTCCATTTAATATTTTCAGGTCACTGTTCCTTGTAGGTCATTGAAAGCACAGGGATTAAAATGACTAATAATAAAACGTGATTGGATGGGAATGCTACAAAGAATCAACAACTAGGATCCCATCTTTTTAAAAAGCTTGTGTACAGCAAAGGCAATCGCCATCAGAGTGAAAAGGCAATACACACAGAGGAAAAATATCTTTGTCAGTGTTCCTCAGACAAAGAATTTATATCTAGAATATGTAAATAATTGAAAAAATTAGACCACCCCCAATTTAAAGATTGAAACAGAAAGCTGGCATCTGAGATGAATGCACCCTTCTCAGATGAAGAGATACAAATGAAAAGGAAGTGCATGAGTAAATGTTCAACATCACTATTTTTGTGAGAGATACAAAATAAAGCAATGCTGAGATTCCATCTCACCCTGGAAAGGACGGCTATGATGAAGAAATCAACCAATAACAAATGCTAGCGGAGCTGTGAAAAAGAAACCTTTCCCCATTGTTGCTGCAAGTGTAGGCTGGGGCAGCCACTGTGGAAACCAGTGTGGAGATTTCCCAAGAAACTATGAGTAGAGGCTCTATTTGACCCAGTTATTCCCCTTTTCGAGTCTTTGTGGAAGAGCTGAAAGCATCATGCCACCATGGTACCTGAACACCCATTTGTGTAGTAGCATAGTTCCTCATAGCTAAATCTCTGAAATGACTGAAACGTTCTTCAACCAATGAATGAATAAAAAAGGTATTTTTTTACACAGTGGAATACTATTTAACCATAAGGAAGGATAAATTTGAGATATTTATAGCTAAAAGGTCAAACCCTGAGACCACACTCTTAAGTGTAGTAAATAGGGCACACAGTCATAGATATCACATTGTTTCTCTAACACAACACTGAAAGTATAAATAAGAATGAAAATGCATAATAGATATTATGAAATAGAAATTGTTCAAACAGGAGATGATGAGATGATTAAGGAAAGGAAAGGGAAAAAGTGAGAAAAGGAAAAAATAGAAACAAGGTTTTATAAATAAGAAAAGGAAGAGGGGTTGGAGGGAGGAGATGGGAATGGGGCAAATGAGGAACCAAGATATGATTCGTGTACAGGTACAAATTGCTTAAAATAAATTCAATCACTATGTATGTCTAATTGCACAAATAAATTTCATAATAAAAAATAAATGAACCTACCAATAAGGGAAGACTACTACTGTTTTTTGTGTAGTAACCCCAATGTACTACACCAAGTCACGGACATTTCTGAGTTAAGAAGGGCCCTTTAAGTTATCCGTCCTAAAATTTAGTCTGCAGATCACTGCAAGCCCTCAGAACTGTGATGCATTCTGAGTCAGCTCATGTTTGACATGAGCCCTAGCAGAGCCTGCATGGCCACAGTGTTCCAGCCAGGCAAAGAAGGGCCCAGGTACATTTTCAATAAATGACACTACAGCAGCACTCTGGCCACAGGAAGGGCAAGTTATGCAAGCAGTCGCATCTCCCAAGCAGGCTGACCCACTCCTCCTAAATGTCAGAGGTCCTATACTTAGTCCTACACAGGTAAGTGCCAGGAAGCAGGGAGAGCTGAAAGAAGGCCAAGAAATTCCACCAATGAATCTGCAAAAAGCTGCTCTTTCTCACTCTTCCTACAGCACCGCCCCATATTCCATTTCCCACTGTTCAAGGTGCACCCATTTTCCAGCAAATGATTTGCTCATCCTTCTTTGTAGCAGAGTAGTTTTCTATTCTGTGCAAACACCATGTTTTTTTCCTCCATTCCTCTGTTGTTTGGTGTTTGCAGCTTCCAGGATGTAGCGAGCGTGCATCGTGCTGCTAAAAGCATTGGTGTGTACACATCACCAACACCGCGATGACTTCAGCTTTTCTCAGAAGAAACCTAGATGGGAAATGGATAGCTGGGTCCAATGGGATTGCTATTGTTTTTCTTTTAGCAATTTCATATTTCCTAATCTTCTTCCTTCCAGGCCTTTCTCCAGGCCAAGCTTAGCTCTATTTTGGGTCCTCTGAGCAGTGCGAGCTCTTCCCTCCTTCTGCTACTACCCTCCTTTTCTCATAGCTTCTTCACACTCTTATTTTGCTATGAGGTGTTTCCTCACTGCACCAAAAATATCTGTAATTCTCAGCATAGTCTTTTTTCACATAAAGTATCTATATTCAAATATTTGTCCTCAAGCTGCTGTCTGATTATGACTTCAGTATCACCAGAAAGTCAAAGTCCAGTGTGCTTCACCAGGCCTACTTGTGTGAACTGAGCACTTGCTTCCCAGTATTCCTTGAAAGCTGTCACTCCCCAGGCTGTCACTCCCAAATCATTTCATCCACATTCTCTTCTGACTGAAAGGCCCATTCTAGCTTTCTTGTCTGTGTGACAGATTGCAGGTAGAAAGTACCAAAGGAGAGCCCAGAACACAGCTGCACAGCAGTCAAGATACTCCAGTTCCTCTTACTGGGAAGTCTGGCTTCAGAACAGTGTCAAGGAGACACAGGAAAGAAAGCTGCCATGATAAATTGACATGCTGTCATCAGCACAGGAGTGGATGGGGGCAGCAGGTGGAACTGGTATCTGTATTGCCTCCCAAAAAGTCACAAGAGACCTTTTTAGTGATAACAGAAACTCTAAGGCACACATAACTTTCTACATATCTGAAGTTTAGTTGACTTAAGAAGGTAGACACACACACACACCACACACACTCTGCATTTGTGATAAATATAAGATATGGAGAAGATCAAAGGCTTTTGAAGGACAAGGATCCACCCTACACATCTTCCTGCTGGTTCCACAGTTCCCAGATTCCCTCCTGACGTTTTTCCTGGCAGTCTGCTGAAGGGACTCTCTGAGGGCCATTTGGAACATGATTCTTGCCAATTCTTATGACTAGGTCTTTCACTGAATACAAATATTTACTCAGATGTCACCTCCTCGGAGAAGTCCCTCGGACCACTGTCTTGCCAGTGTTTGCCCCTGCCAGACTCTGCTCCACTTCTTGGTGTTAATTTCTTCCTAACATATCACCAGCCCATATTACACTTTCAGTGTTTTCTAGGTTGTGGAATTCCTGTCCCACACTCTGCCATCATTTCTGGGCACCATCACCAGCTGACATCAGATACTATGCTTACGGAAATGTGTAGTTCATGAACTTAATCTACTTTGCATACATTTGAGAATGAGGTGGCATGAACCAGTACAGTTTACTCAAAGAATAGTAAAAGCTGAACATTTTATTCAAGTATGCAGCCCTATGCCTTAAAACACTAGCTCAGATTTGTTTTACTTTATTTGTTTTGAAAAAAAAAAAAATATTGAAAGCAGTTGATACTATAGTTTTCCTCTAAGGGAAATTCAGGAAAAATAAAACCCTACGTTTTCTATGAAGAACATAAATATTTCTTAGTCTTGAGCCAGAGATTTTCAAATAATTCTGAGGAATGTTCAAGGAATTCTGGGTCCTGACCTTTCTATTCCCATGTTGAATTCAGAGACACAAAGACCAGTATGCTAATGTCTTCTACCCAAGGAAACTTGAGGGCCCTGTTCTTCTCCAAACACTGCTGTATCTACTAAGCTTTCTTGTCTTGGCTTACATAGTGCTCATAGTGAAAATTGAGGTTCATATTTAAAACTACATTAATTTAAGTGTTTGGGACAATTAATCAACTTCCTTCCCTGATGCCATCACATTCTCCTGTTCATTTTCTCTTCTGTCTTCTAGTTCTTCTCTTATATTTCAACCATTCCTTCTTCCTAGTTCAGTTACTATATTTATACCACTAATATATCTATATATATAGATATAGATAGATATAGATATAATATACATATAATAATATATGTAATATATAATATATATAATATATAATATATAATATATAATATACAATATACAATATATAATATATAATATATAATATATAATATATAATATATAATATATAATATATAATATATAATATATAATATATAATATATAATATATAATATATAATATATAATATAGATATATATATATTTTGGGGGTATTGAACTGCAGTCCCTGCATGCTTGCCTGCTGGTACATGAGCTATCTCACCAGCCATATGCTGACACTATATTGTTGTTATGTATTAAGCTGTATACCCAGCAAACATCCTAGATTTGAAAAACAATCATGTCCCAGATGCACTATCAGCTACAAATGAACTCACTTAATCATCCCAATGAATTTGTGCAATCTATATCTGTTGGCAAGTTTTGAGCATTAAAAAGTTGAATCTCGAAGAGATTCAGTAACTTGCCCCTTGTGGACACAATTCACCATGGCAGCATGATAGCCAATTTCAGACACCTCTTTATATCAGTATCAGTCCCTTTTGGATTTAAAAGAAATGCAGCATGGTGAGAATGTGTAGGGACAACAAGAGATAGAGAAGGACAGAGAAGGGATAGAAAAAGTAAGTATTATCTGAGATGAGGACACACCTCTCAGAGGAAGAAATAGCAGAAGCCAATAAATACATGAAAAAATGTTTCACATCACTGGCCATCCATGAAATGCAAATTAAAACAACACTGAGATACCATCACACTCCAGAAAGAATGGCTATCACAAAGAAATCAACCAACAACAAATCCTGGAGAGGCTGTGGGGAAAAAGGAACACTTCTACACTGCTGGTGGGATGTAGACTGGAGCAACCTTTATGAAAATCATTGTGGATACTCCTTAAAAATAAAAAAAAAAACTAGGTCTGGAAATACCATTCAATCCAGCTATCTGCCCTACTGAGAATGTTTCCCAAAAGAACTGAAGACATTATATCATAGTTATATTTATGCACCTATGTTTATAGAAGCACAATTTGATAGCCAAATCTTGGAAATAAACAAATGCCCATCACCTGAAGAATGGATGAAAAAGATGTAGTGTTTTTATACAATGGAATATTACTCAACTATAAAGAATAACAAACTTGAAGCCTTCATATATAAGTGGATGCAACTTGAAAATATATTCATAAGTAAACCAGACCCACAGGCATAAATATCACATAGTCTCCCTAGTGTAAGAGCTCAAAAGAAGAAATAAAAATGGGAAGTCATAACATAGCTAAATGGAAATCAAGAACTTAAGGATTAAATAATGAAGAGAGAACAAGGAGAAAAGTTAGGAAACATGGCAGGGACAAAACCATACACTTATAAGTTATGTAACAAGATAGTTAAGATAATATTCCTAAGAATCTCCATCTGCTTTTTGAAACTAGCAGTTAATTGGTAGAATTCTTACCCTCACTAACTATATATGCTGATATATGTGAACTAAACAACTACACTGATCATAGCAATGTACAATACTAAAACCATGCTTAGAATACCTATCATTCTGGTCTTCTAAATGCATACTGCTTCTAATGTCATATCAATTATTGTGATACTCTCCCTCAAGCAAAAGCTAATTTTATAAACAGCTTATGTAAGAGAATAAGAGATAAGAAAAAATGCTATGTTGTTCTGCTACAATATTATATATGGTTAGATTTCTAAATTTCTGTGTAAAAATGTGTCATTTTTCACATTCCATAGGGGTTTATTAGAATATTGATGGATGGAAAATATTGGTTCCATGTTATGTCTAAGGCATTTGATATTCAAAAAGATTGCAATGTTAAGCTCAAGTGCCTATGGTATACGGTAATCATATCACTAAGCTTGTCTTCTGGAGGGTTAACAACTTAAATTGGCAGACCAAAAAAATAGAGAAAAAGAAGGGCCACAAGGACAGCCAATATCTTGTCCCTAGTCGTTCAAGGCCAGTGAGTACTCAGGACAGAAGAGAACCTATACTGTAACATCCTTATAACTCAGTGGTGTCCCAAATTTCTGTTCAAGGAGATTATGGGGCTATAGAGGGAAGTGATCAGTGATGTGTACTGTGCCTAAGGAGAGTCACCTAGAGAGAAAACATTCTCTCAGCTTTCACAGAGCACAAATGGGTCAAGTAATGGCCATGACTCATCCAGATGGCTGACACTGACAAAAGATCTCCGAACTACTCTGCATGGTTTCAGGGTAAATCTTAAGGGGATTCGACTGACCTTGTCAGATACAAAAGTTACATGTTTTGTTATATAGGTCTTGCTTTAACTTGGTCTTAACCATCCAGCAGAAAAGTCTAACCAGGAGGCATGAAAAGTAAAGGCATACTAAGATACTGCATTGTAAAAGGCTCAAGTCAACAGCTTCCAACATTCCCAGTTCTGCTAATAACCCACGACCATTATGGACTATTAGACTATATACAGCTACATTCTCTTAGTCCAATGATAAGAAAGATTTGTACTAATAGTATTTAGAAAAAATACCATGTCTACATCTTGTACTCTGAACAACTACTATGCAGACAACAATATGCAATGCTGTAACTATTATAACTGTCCTATTAACCTGTTTTGAACCTGTTCCATTGTTATTTCTTCCTCATTAAAATTTAAATAAAGTAAAATAAAATAAAAAAGAAAAAGTAAGTATTGTTGCCATAGGCTGCTGTAAGATTTAAAGAAATGACACGTGAAAAGTGTGCACTCCCTGTGTCTAATCAGTAGATGATAGGCAAATATACCACCTGAAAAACTAGCCCCAAGGGTGTGAGTATGTCTGCTAGTGTGTGAGTGTGTAGAGCACCTGTTGTCTGACCAGCCTCTGCGTGCAGAGTCTCTGAAAGTATGACAAGCTAAGAGCTCTGAGATGATGTGACAGGCTAAATTCAAGTGTGAGTCTTCTAATTTTCATAAAGCCAGCAATCCCAGCAGTCAGTCTATGATGCATGTGGGTGCCATGCTGCTGCAAATAGCTGGGAAGACAGTGCTGTCTCACAGCAGGGAGCAGTGGCCCGGAGCACTGTAAGAGACAACCAAGGCATTGTCCCCATGTGAAGGTGAGGTGGTAATACTGAGAAACAATTGCTCAGTTTTCTTAAAGTGAGACTACTTTCTTTTCTCAAGAAGTGAAGTCACCAGATTTAGAAAATAAAAGTACGGTATGCCATTTATATCAAACTTCAGGTAAACAATGAATAGACTTTCATTGTAAATAAGTGCCTGGCAGCATTTGATGACCTCAGCTATGAGCAATGGTGATTTCTGCCTATCCTTCTCCAGCATCAGTGTGACTGTGCAACCAGTGGATCCCAGATGATAGGACAATGACTAAGCAGGGGTGACTCATGACGCACACTCAAAGGCTCATGAACCAGCACCACCTTGTTTTTGCCATTTTAATTCATACTGCAGTGGCAGTGAGAACTTCTCACTTTATCCATGTGAAATTTATCTCAAATTTCTCAAATATAATTTGCTAGTTCTCTTCTGTTTTAATCCCAAAAGCATAGCACAAAAATTATTTCAAAAAAACCCAAAACATATTTTAGAGTTAAGATTAGGGTTACCACTAACCTCTAACCTCAAATTCCCAAAATAACATTTTTCCCATTAAAAGTCCAGACATATACAGAAGTTATATTTCTTTTTTCTCAATGTATAAAATAATAAAACTTATCCACTACTATCTTTTATCTCTCCATCTACATATGAGATACTGTTAATCCTAATTTAAAAACTTTCTACGAATTCGGTGCTATCTTTCTTTGCATTATCAAATGCTTCCCTAGTGTTCTTCAAAGAATTACAAAGATTTCAGGACCTGAAAACACTATGAGTTCTTTAAATTTTGGAATCTCTGATCTGTACAAAAGGCTATTTTTTAAAGTCTTGATATAGCTGTCGTTAGGTCAAATGCTCTGTGAAAGGGGTCAAAGAGCATTTCTTAGAACAGGAGAACAGTTGCAAAGGTCTTATCTCCAACATATATCTCAAACAGAGAGACTCAGTGAGAAACTCCTGCATGCCGGGTTTCATTTCACCTCTTGACTCAAATGTGTCTTGCATGGCAGAGCCAGCAGGAGCAGTAGCTCTGTCTGCACATGGATCTGGTGTGGAGTCGCCACAGAAGCATTTGGCCAGAGCACATTTTAATTATCATCTTCCAAGAACCAAGTCTCTACAAATGAGTAAAATTAAGGGATCATTTGCAAACCTTGCAAGATTCCTCAGAGGTGTGTAATTTGGTACCAACCTCTCAGACCCACTGTACAGATTCTGTGGGGTAAGGAGAACCCTGAATTTGACCACATTCTCCATCTGACCATGCTCAGGTGATTCCCTAACTATGTCTGAAGAACAAAGCTGTCCCTCTGCTAGCTACTCACTGTTTTATAAAGATGTCAGCAAAACTAAATGTGGCTCCCTGATGTGAGATCTTAGTGGAACTTCTATTTAGTGCCAGAGAGGAGAGCAAAACCAAGAGTACACTGAAAGGAGGCTTCAGACACACTGAGTTTCCCAGGTTCCTTCTCATTCCTCTTGAGTACCTGAATTTGGAATTGAACTTGCACAGAGACAAATGAGATGTAAAAATTGAACCCAGAGGGCTGCCAAATAGCTCAACGGATTAAAGCACCTTCAAGCAGGTACAGGGGCCATGGGTTCAATTCCTGGGTCTGCCATGCAGGCCCCAACCCTGGGGTGCGCTGAGACAGCAATTGAGAGTGGGCATGGTGGTGCTTGCCTGTAATCCCAGCTCTTGGGAGGCTTTAAACAGGTGGATCACCACAAGTCTGATCTAGTAATGACACCCTGAACATTCTGTAGACCCTTCCCTAAACACATACACACAAAAACACACACACGCATGCATGCATGCACACGCACATGCACACACACACATTAAACCCAGAATTTTCAAGACCACCTCATCCAGGCATAGTGATGCAATTCTGTGAGCCTAGAATTCTGGAAGACTGAGGCAGAAAAAACTCAAGTTTAAGTACAACCTGGGTAACTTAGCAATTTAATGAGATCTTGACTCAAAATAAAGAAATGGCATGAGGATTGAGTTCAGTCCAAAGGCTCTGGGTTCAACCCCCTATACTAGAGAAAAAGGGGCAGGGGGAAGAAGGAAGGGAGGAAGGAAGGAAGGAAGGAAGGAAGGAAGGAAGGAAGGAGAGAGGGAGGCAAGGGAAGGGAAAGGAAAGGAAAGGAAAGAGAGAGAGAGAAAAAAAGAAAGAAATAAAGAAAGAAAGAAAGAAAGAAAGAAAGAAAGAAAGAAAGAAAGAAAGAAAGAAAGAAAGAAAGAAAAAAAGAAAGAAAACAGGCTTCTTTCTTGGGTAACAGGGCACTACAGGAAAAGGAGGACAGAAGAGCCTGCAGTGTCCAGTAATCACATCTAGACGGACTGACAGAAAACTTTCTTGGTGTGGGAGAGTGGTCTTTCTGTCCCTGACTCAATCCTGTTTCCTCACCATTACTATTTTCTGACCGTGAAAAGCAACTTAAAACAGTAAGCACAATTTTTTTTACTCCCAGACTGGAGCCCCACCGTTAGCTTTAAATATCAGAGACATCGTGGCCTGGCTACCTGAAGCCCTTGCAAAAGTACTCTTACAGGGACATAGATTTGATGTAAAACAAACAAACAAACAAACAACCTGTTGCCAAATTTAGTAGAAGTCTCGGCTCCCTCAAAATAGCAACACTGAGCTGGAGAATCTGAGTTGATGGCAGCATAGCTGGGTGAACGGCACTGAGCTCCAGTGCCTGACGGGATGGAAGTGAGTCCTGCCTCAGACCTCACTGACTGATTATCCTTCTGTAAGCTGATGACCCCCTCTCTGCCTCCATTTCCTTGTCTTTAAGTTAAGTAAAATCCCTGTTGGGAATAGTGTAAGATTTAAATGAGTTCATCCCTGCCAAGTGTGTAATATTCAGGGAATATTTGGGCCTCAGTAAATAGTAACCATCATCTTGGCCAAAAGAAAATAATGCTCAGAGACTGTGGGTCATCCGCACCAATTTCATGTACAATCAACAGTCCCCATCTTTTGTAGCTCACGGTGTAAGGGCCTATTTCTGTCAGCTGTGAGTTCCACCCATCCACTGCCTTCACATTGACAGCTACCTCCCTTTAGCATATCTGCAGACTCTGAGCTGAGACTCCGCTGCCTTTTCACATTCCAAGCCCAAACCATTAAATAACTGTATATTACATGTATTTCATGTTTAACTCAAAATATATGTATTTTGATTTTCCTACCCTTGTCCTTCCATTCTATCTCTATCATTTCCTCTTCTATCTCCCTCCCTCTCCTCAAACCAAATTATAATTATCGAAAAAGAAAATTACTGACTGTTAAATTTCCCAACTTAAAAGCTTTTATCTTATATCCTGTGGTTCCCTCATTCACCCATGTAAATAGCATTGAGGAACTGTCCTGCCCTGGCATTATGATTTATATCTAGGTGCCCACCCTAAGCTTCACGTGATCGCAAGTGAGGCTTCTAGGGGGCAACTGGGTCAGCATGGCAGTGGAGCTGGCATGCGGCTAAGAGGTGGCTGCCGGTGGGAAGCGTGTCACCGTGGGCGTGGCCTTGAGTGTTTACGTCCCTTCCCAACTCTCCCTTGTCTCTGCTTTCTGTCCACCAGGCCAGGAGAGACTCTTTTCTGCCTTAGCTTTTGCTGTGCTGCCGCGCCTTAGAGCCAGCTGACTGTGAACTGCGGCTCTGTGAAGTACAAGTCTAAATAAACCTCTTTTCCTTTAAGCTGCGGGTACCAGGTTGTGTTGCGGTGATTGAGAGATGTGACTGAGGTACATTACATAGTAAATTAACTAGAAATAGGTTGCCAGGGGACAATCCTTGAAGTCTGCTTATTGCTTCCCTCTTGTTCCACTCTTTAGGCTGTGCACCAGACACATGTCAGGCCGAACATCCTGGAAAATAAATGAACAAATAAGATTTTCCCATGGAGAAGTAGTGATTTTAGACACTTGAAGGCCAATGTTTATTGAGATAAGCTGATAATCAGCTCTCTTTACAGCTCCTTTGGTTTGGTGTCCTTTGCCAAGAGGGAAAATTTCTGGAAAGCCAAGCACTGCTGCCTCAGGCTGTACCTGTAGGTGTGACGCTTCTAAATGAAACCTGAAAGGCCCACATAGAGGGTCAGTGAGGAATGCTGCAGAAGTCATCTGAAGACACCGTGGGAGGCCCGTGTAGCTACAGAACCCCCCAGACTGCAGAGAGAAAAGACAGGTGGAGGGGAAAGGGGAAGAGAGACAGAAGCTGAAATCACAAAGCCTCGTTCTTAGGAGAACAAAAACATTTCCTAGAAATGGGGATAGGAAACCAGTTTTTCTAAGTTCTGGCATTTCACAACTTCTAAAGATGTGCAGGTGGTTTAAACGAACTTGTTATTTCTTAAACAATATCTACCTAGCATCTGGACTCACAAGAGTACTAGCCCTGTTCTGCTGGCTCAGGAAAATGATCACCCTACCCTACTACATCTTGGCACTAATCTTTCATAAACACTATACAGTGACCTAGACCTCTGGAAATGTAAAGATATTAGAGTTCATGGCAAATATAATTTGCCAAAATCCCTCAGAAGTAATCTATTTCATGTGTTAGTGTCCAGAATTATAGAAAAACTGAAACCTGAAATTTTGAATACATGCAGAAGAAATTAAATATACGAGCTTGTCCTTTCCAATATTCTTCTCTTCTGTGACTTTAGCACAAGAATTCCAATAGATATCAAATCTTTTGCCACTTTTCTACAGTGTCCAAAATAGGAAGAATCTAAATTCTATACATAGTAGATCAGAACCATATTCAGATCTATAAATTCAAGTTTCTTACCAAATTCAAATTTGAATGTTTTTCCTTTAGGTATTTATAATCCTTTTAAAGAGTGGTAAAGAATGAAAGCTTAGCCGGGCATGGTGGCACACACCTGTAATTACAGCACTTGGGAGGCTGAGGCAGGAGGATTGGTGCAAGTTTAAGACCAGCCTGGGCTATAAAACTGAGCTTAAGGCCAGCCTCAACTGCATAGTGAGACCCTGCCTCAAAAAGAAAAAAAAAGAATGAAAGCTTAATACAGTAGTTTACATTAGAAAAATTCTAAATCAAAAATAATTTAACTGAAAGAAATGGCATAATGCATTAGGAGAGAATTATTTTCATACTCTTTCCCAATTTTCTTCTAGAAGCTTCTATAAATTTCATAGCTATGCCGAACTATCTTCTTGCTTCCTAACTTGTATAACCAGGATGAACAGCAATGAGAATGGTAAAGGACAATGAGATTTTTCTTTCACTTAGTGAATATCAAGTTGAACGCTGCTGTCAAGAGTCATCTGAGGATATTAATAGCTTAGAAACCTCTCCTACGTGTTACAGAGTCCTACACAAAATTAGAGGGATGGGTGGGCCAGGGATAGCATGTAATGGATCAGCTTTTTATATCCTCCCCAGGCTCCTGTTCAGTTATTTTAATTTCTGAACTAAAGCACATTTCCCAAGCTCTTTGAGGAAGTTGGGCGACAGGATGATTTCAGTGACATGTGATGAGGACCCAAGTTCTCCGTCTTAGTCACCACGTTAACATCAGGATGTGACAAAGGCTGCACTGTCCTAAATGAATACTTTCCAAAGCTTTGGTTTCATCTGTTACTTCCTGAAAAGGAAGTGTGCAGTCCAGACTTTTCTCTTTTCTAAAGTGGCAAGGGACGTGTGCTGTCCATGGCTTCACTAAATAGCTCCTTTAAGTTTGATTTCCCACCCTCTAAAAAATTCATTCTATTTATGTTCCTAAAATAAAATAAAACTCATTACTTTTTTATCTTCCATGTTTTTTAAGGAAAAAATTAATATTGCAGAAATAACAAGAACTTTACATTCGAAGCCATAACTGTACTTACACCAAACAGAGAGTGGAATTAAATGAGAACATGCTAATTAGCCAGAATGAAGCCCAAATTACCTTCTGACCTGTGTGCTGTTTATTACCCCATGAAGACCAAGAAGAATCTCAATGCAAATAAATGATAAATGTATACATTTCAAAATAATCACATTATTTTTTCTCCCATAAAATTAGAACATGGCAATAGATAAGAGGGAAAATTTTACAGAGATAACAGATGTATTAGGGTTATTTTGTTTCAGACTTTACCCAAGAGAAAGAGACTGGAGAGTTGCCTAATCCTGGTATCATGTTTCCGGTTCTGACAGGAAGAGATAGATCATAATAGATAAAAATGGAAAATATTGTGAAAAAATCAAATACTTCTAAGAAAGACAAAATGCAAGACCCAGCTGCAATGAATGTGAAAGGAAGTGAGTGTTGCAACTCGATGAAGCTCAGGACACATATTTAAACATGTCCCTATGAAGGAACTGGGGACACATAGAACAGAGGGCTGAGAAAGTCAGAGACCCCTGTGTCCCGCTTATCAACACCGTGATCTTCTAGGGCACTGTGATTCCTAATACCTCCTGCAGTGAGGTTTAAAGTTTTCCACCACTTCTAGAGAGCCTATCTAGACTCAAGTCTTCATGACATTTAAATTCAGTTCTCTATGTGCCTCTCAGCAGCAAAATACAAACTCTTCTCCAAGTGCAGACATAAGCTAACTTTCTTACCCTTTAATAGATAGCTATTATTCTTCTGACTTCTTCCAGTAGAATAATTCTTCAAATACTAAGTGATCTTTTTTCCTTACATTAATTCCCATAAACAATGCCTGAAACAAATATGTGACTATATCCTCTATCTCTTCCCAAGGAAATGCCCAGAGCTGAAATTGCAAATGGCATAAGGTTTTCTACTGAAGAAACAATGATATGAGTTCTTGTTTGCTTAGCATCTTCTATCTCCCTAGAATTAAAGTTCTTTATAAAAGCAGAAGCTCTATCTGCCCACATTGTAGCTAACCCATGGGGAAAACAGATATCTGGATCACAGAGTGAGTGAATGAATGAACCAAACAATTCAGCTGAGGGCAGAATTTGTCTGTTCTCATAACCCCATCTGTTTTGCTAGCATCGAACAATGTGCACTTCCAAGAGAAGTGGGCAAGCTGGTCTTAGGAGCTGGGCCTTCCTTGAGGGAATGAGGGTTCTTGGAAAAACATGATAGTGGCTGCAGGAAAAGGAAGTGTAGCCATCATTTGTTCCAAGGGAACTAAGCCTAAATCAAACATGACGACTCTGATGGGCTTGAAAAACAAATGCAGAAATATTTATTACCCAAGCTGTTAGAAAGATTTAGGAGACCTAGACTTGCCTCATCCTCTTTCATAAACAGAGTGAAGTACAATATGCTGCTTCAAAACCACATTTTTGTAATTGTAAAGAATCTTGAGACTGCCTGGGATGGGAAAAATAAATCGAGCAGCATTCCTTGAAATATACCTTTCTGTTGACTCACAAATTCTCATGAAAACATTATGGAATTAAAGGAATTACTATTTACTTTAAAAGCGTGACCACCAGAATGCAAGTAAGAGAAACCTGGACTTGGGGTTGAAGCAGCAGTGGCATGCTCCTTGCCGCCCAGGCACCTGGCCCACCCGACAGTGAAAGGCCACTCCACACTCAGAACCCAGGCACCGGGCTCATCATCCTGCCAAGGGCACGATCCTCCTGTAACATTCATGACAGAAGTAGAAAGTAACCAAGATTGTCATCTAGTAGCAGCAATAGTGTTTTGTTTTTGTTTTTTTAATGAATTTAGGACAGGGTGTACAGTGTGTACAGTGTGTCCTGGGATCACTACAGATCAGACACGTAGTGATTCTCCTGTTATCAGTCTCCCAAGAACTGGGATTACAGGCCTGCACTACCACACCCAGTCTTAATCACCATCTCATTGCACCCTGGGGGCGGGGCCAGAATGATAACGCTGGAGATCGAACCCGGCTGTTGTGCTCTGTCAAAATAGGCACTTTAGTCTGCTGAGCTGTCTGACCAGCTATAGCATTGTGTTTTATCTTCGTAAAGGAAATGACAATGCCATGAGCTAGACAGATGAGACATGATGAAATTCCTATGTAATAGATGAGGAGAATGTATCTAAAAAGGGAATGTTGCCGGGCATGGTGGCGCATGCCTGTGATCCTAGGACTCGGGAGGCTGAGACAGGAGGATTAGTGCGAGTTCAAGACCAACCTGTGCTACAAAAGTGAGCTCAAGGCCAGCCTGAACTGCATAGCGAGACCCTGTCTCAAAAAGACAATAAATAAATAAATACATAAATAAGGAATGTGGTTTGCTTACCATCACTTGGTAGCCAAAAGTTTAGAGCCTGGAATCCAGACCTGAGCACAGAGTGCATCCTATCTATGCACCAGCTACAATTACATGTCAGCTACCATCTCATTTTCTCAAGATGATAACCAAAAATTAGATTCACAGCCAAGAACATCAACATTCATCTTGACATACCATAAAGTCAAGTGAAATGAAGTAATAGAGAGGGAAGTGGTGCGTTGTGTGCCCATGTCTCAGTTATCTCATCTGTAAATGGGACTAACCAAAGAATCAACTTTCTAGACTCTTTTGAAGGCTTGTAGACCCTATAGAGCCCTGAGCCTTGCATGTGGGGTGTAGTCAGTGGCTAATGAAGGTTAGCTATTTTACTCCATGCAATCCTCACCCAACTGAAACTTGAAACACTTATCTTTCATTTGTTCTCTTAAGAGCTTTCAAATGTGAGATGAATCCAAGCATAAAAACTGGAGTGACTAGGTCATTTAGCCAGTAAGTGATTATCATGTAGATCATAAGAATATTTTTTCTAAATTACACCTCGATTTAAAGAGACTGCACCATAAGAATGCACAAATGCTTACAAACCAAACTGAGGAGCAGCTCTCGAAAGCTAGCTGTGCAGGTCCCTTCATGTGGGACTCAGACGCACCCCACCCTTCTGGTTCTCATCCCGTATCCCATCCACATTCATGCTGAGATGTGATCCTTTCCCACTTCCTTCTGTGCAGAGGAGTGATGCTGTCTCCTCCTCTCTTCTGAGAAGCCCAGCAGTATGGAAACTTGTTTAAATTGAGTTAATTCATCATTCTCCACACTTATATAACCACTAAACATTTTTAAAAAGTTAACACTCTATGCACACAATATGGGTCATCATGTCTTACAATATAGAATGCAGTGTAAATCAGAACCCTATTGAATGCCACCAAAAGTTAGCACTACTAAAAGGGACATTCTTGCATGAAAATGGGTTTCTGACTTGAACCCAGAGGACAACACTTTGGTTGCTGGATTAGTTCTCAAGAATATGCCAAAGACTTAGCCCCAAGCTGCACTCAAAGCCGGCTTTAGAATCCCTCCAGATATTTCTAGTTCTATAACATAGCAGACTGAGTCATTATGGAAAACACAATGCAGTGAAGCAACAGAAATGTTAGAGAAAACAGTAGTAAAAGAAAGAAAGCAAAACAAAGGTCCCATACAGGAAAAGGGAATTTGAAAGCTGTGCCTACAAGCACTGTACTGACAATGGCTGTCCTACTAAAAAGAGCAGATAAAAGATCTGGAGTGGTCAGGGTGAGAGGGCATACTGGGGGCATGGCATTGCATTTCTTGGGATGGCGGACCGGGTTTATAGCTCATTTGAGGTAGAATATTGATTCTGACATATCTGCATAAACTTAGAATTACCAAATTTTCCCACTCAAGTTCTCCCTTACCTGCCAAGTCAAGATTGTAAAAAAGACTACCTATCCTCAGGGATCCTATAGAGGAAAATAGGACTCCATGAAAAATCACAACCCTGGTCCAGTAGGAGGTACACTTTAAGAGACTGCATTTACTCCCTCTGTAGTATGCAACCCTCAAAATAAGACTGATGATGTGTTAAGGGCTGGAGTACTCCCATCAGCAAATAAAGAACTATCCACCAAGTCTTCCTTAAACCAATCCAGAAAGGGTATCATTCTCACTGGCAATATGTCCACAACAAAGAGTGGACACATCTACCATGCTCCAACAAATGTTCTATTATAATCAAACACACAAAGGACAAACAGGAAGATAGCTAAGGAAATACCTAAGGAGAACTATGCATCCAAAATGTTAAATATAAACATATGAAAGAAAGAATATACCTCAACACAGATAAAAATATACCGTCTCTCTCAATGTCACTTAAAACCTTGAGTTCAAATCCTAGCTGTGCCTCTTTAGAAGATGAACTTCCTTTGAAAAGGATAAAAAAGTCTAGGGAAACTATTAGCTATACCTTGAATCAAATGATACAGTATAACTTTTGTTAAACTAATTTCTAAATCCTAAGGTCAGCAAAGAGATTTACTGCTTATGAAAGAGCCTTGGGATCTCTATGGTCCAATTATTTCATAAATCATAGCTTGGATGCCACAACTATCAACAGATTTGAAGATGATTTAAGACAGGTGCAGGGACCAGGGTTCCATCCGATGTGCACCTGCTGGCCCAGCCCCTGGGGCATGTTGAAATGCAACTGAGACTGCGCATGGTGGCATACACCCATAATCCCAGCACTTGAGAGGCTGAAAACAGGAGAATCACTATTGAGTCTAATTTGTGTAGTAAGACCTTTTAGCCCCTGTACTACATACGTTTTTTAAAAAGATGATTTAATGTGATCCCAAAGTTCCCATTATAAAATTTACATAGCACCATTTTTGTTGGCACATAAATGGTCATATTGGTCATTGTTCTTTGAGGACAAGCTATTAAAGCAATAGAATTCTTAATTAATTTAGTGCAGAGTTTATCAGTTCTGTGTACAAAGCTTAGTCAGAGCCCACTACATCATTTGAGTGTGTGGTTGGATAAAGTCAGCCTCCGTGGAATAACCCTTATCTCATGCCCTTCAGTTTCCAGAAGCCATTCTTCCTAAGTTAGAGATTTGTTATCTGCTGGCTCCTTTGTAATGTGTTTCCTGGAATAGGTCAAGAATAGATGAGCCAAAAACTTCTGCAGAATTAGCTTAGCACTAATAGAAAAGGTTCACTGTGTTACCATGAGACTCTCAAGTATCTGCACATGTTGAAACTAGAATTCAAGTGTTCAGAAAGAAACAGTGAACGTTATAATTAGAAGACCAATTTTAGAGCATTCCCTATGTTTATAAAACTATAGAGCCAGAAGCATTATATATGATATGTAACTATAGAAAATAACTTACCAAAATAATAATCATACCCATATAATTGGTGGTGTATATTTTGCTTTCTACTTTCAGTTCATGTACAAAGCTGGTCCCAAGTAGTAAATATAGAATATATAAATGCAAAAGCTTTTGCATCTCTTCATGTACTACTTGAGCAATGAAATGATCTCTTAACACTCACACTGCAAGCCAGTTTGGGGTGGAGGTCCGAACTGGTTTGAAACACTTTGACAAACTCTTTACTTGTGTTTGATCCTTTTCTCTCCCACTTCTTGAACCCACATAACAGAATGATTTTTCTAGAAAGGATCAAAGTAGGATTCTTAAGAGAATGGTGTTTCCCATTTTTGGCTTTTTCAGGTGTAAACAAAAAGTAGATTTTGGTGCATTCATTGTTTTATTGACCACAAATTACTCCTTATAGCCCCATGTCACCCTTTCGCTTGCTCTACTGTTCTTCAGAAGATCTCAGCTACATTTCGACCAAAATGTAGAGGCTATCAGGACACTTCCCTCATTTGCCTTTTCCTGTACCTCTGCACTGATCTCAAGCCCCTTGCACCCTTCTGCACAAACATACCTATGTACTCCCGAACTCCTTCACCTGGACCCTGGGCTATTTCCTCTCATCTCCTTTGAATTTTGTCCCAGAAATTACTCTCCTGGCTTATATCTCTATTCTCATCCAGAAATTTCTAGTGGCTTCTTATCCCCTTATAAGAAGCCTCCTCATTCTTGCCTATGTTACATTTGTATTTTTTTATTAATTTTAATGAGAAAAGAATAAAATAACAATGACACAGTTTCAAAACAGGTTAGTAGGACAGTTATAATAATTAATACATTGCATATTGTCATCTTTGTATCAGTTTTATTCAGAGGACAAGATGCAGACATGATATCTTATCTAAAGAATATTAGTACAAACATTTCTCCTCAATGAACTAAGAGAAAGTATCTGTACATCTATCTTAACTATCTTATATATACATATAAAAGGGATTTTAAAGAATTTTCCAAATACAACTTGCCTGATAGCAATGGAACACCCATTTCTGACAAAGCAAAACAAAAAAAGAGTGCTATAAATAAAGGCCTATCTTTTGTGAAAAAATACATTTGTATTTTGATACATTATATATGTGTATATTTGTATATATTCACGCTATCAGGTGATCTTCTTGCTGTTCCAAATTTCCCAACCAAGTCCAAATTCCTTCCTGTCCCTAGTTTCCTTCCATAGCATCCCACCAAGGAAACTCCAAACAGCCCCCATTCAGTCAATATTCACTTAGAATCCTGCAGGGAAACAATGCAAAAACATCATCACTCTAATCGTCAATACTTATAAAAATGTGTCATTTGTTTTCCTAAACTCAGCTCCACCCAGCTTCCTTCTTTTCTCTTTGCATTCTCATCTTCACTGTCTTGCCCATTTTTCTCTTTCTTCTTCCTTTCACACTGTGTAAAGACCTTCCGTGGCTTTCTCTTTGCTCTCTTTTCCTCATACATTATCCTGGGCTTCAGTGATCTCTTCCCTGAGAGTGATATTATGATTTGTTTCCCAGGTCTTGAGATTTCTCCAGAGGTCAAGGGCAGATTTTTCAGTTAGTGTTTCTTGTACTCGTGAGCACTTTAGGCCTAATCAGTTCCAATTCTGTTTCCATCCTCTCCCCAATCAGTTTTTGCTCCTAATGCTCCTCTGGCTTTTGTCAATGGAAATCTGTCTGGCAATTCTCCCAGGGCTTAAATCTACAAGAAATCTGTACCTCTTTCCCATTTTGCCTTGTATGCCAAACCTCAGTGATCCATAAACACATGCATCCTCTTCTTGTCATGTTGCTTGTGTTCCTAACTCTGTCTCATCTACTCTTTCCATATCTCATTTTTCTTTCTTTCTTTCTTTCTTTCTTTCTTTCTTTCTTTCTTTCTTTCTTTCTTTCTTTCTTTCTATTTTGTTTTATTATTTTATTTGCAGTACTGGGGATCAAACTCAGGACCTTGTGCTTGCTAGGCAAGTGTTTATTCTACTGAGCTATCTCCCTAGCCCCTCTTTCCACATCTCAAATGATTCCAAACTTACTCTTTAGATATACCAAACCATGTGTCTTTAGTGATTCATGGTTATAGTTAGGATTTTTAAGGAAATAGATTTAATATAGGACATAATTTATAGGATTATTTTATAATAGTCACACAAAATGTCAAATGCAAAAGGACACAAGAGATCTGCCCATCACTAAAGACCTAAATAATCCAACTGAGGGCCTCCATCCCCTGGCAATGTCCTGCACAGTCCCACCTGAAGACCTAGAGCCCAACGTGATGTCATCCATGAGTGCACCTGTAAGGCTAGAGCCCATGACAATGTTTCATGCAGAACTACCAAGTATCTGAACAGGAAGACCCAGAGGTCAGTGGTAGAAGCTGGGAACTACACCAGCTGGATGAACGATCTCTGCAGGCAGCCTGAAAAATCTGCACTAGGGCCCGGAAGTGAAGTTCAAAGTAAAGACCAGAGCTCCCACAAAGAGCACCACAGCCATTCCCAGGGACAGTGAAGACCCAAGCTCCTTCCATGAAGAAAACAAACAAGTTCATTAGAGAAACATTCTCTAAGAGAATCAACAGTATGAGCTCTCCTTTTATGCTATTGACAGCAACCCTAAGGTGGGCTCTCTACACCCAGAACCACACTGATTCAATTTATCTGGGTGTTAAAAACTGACTATTAGTTAATTCATCACGCTCACCAATTGTTTATAAGATCTAACAATTCCTTACTTCCTTGTACAAAGCTCTATAATTTGGCATACAACTACATTTTTGCAATCTTACTTCCCATAATCTCCTATATTGCCTTAAAGCTCTTCCTCATGGTTACTCTGTGTTTCTCCCTTTCCACTAGAAATGCTGGCTCTCCATCTCCATACGTATAAATCTTTTTCGCCTCTAAAAGTAAGGTCAAGTAATATTTTCCCTGCAAAGAATTTCTCCATCCTCCCAACAGGTTTTAATCCTATGTCTTTTTTGTAAAGAGAGAGAAAGAAAAAAAAAAAAAACATAGAACAAAGTTTGAAACCGGTTCAGAGCAGAGTTACAAAAATTAATACAATGAATATTGTTGTCTTCATAGTATTTATTCAGAGTACAAGATATAGACATGATATCTTGTTCAAAAATATTAGAACAAATTTTTCTTTTCAATGAACTAGGAGAAAGTAGTGGTATATAAATATCTTAAATATCTTACACGTAAACATAATTTGTTATCTTTTCCCCCTTCTTCTTTTCCCCTTTCACAACACAGTTCAACTTTCTTATCATCATAATATGTAACTTGACTCAACTTGGGTTTGTATTGCTCTCATGGAGTCATCAATTCTCTTCCAAGTGCTAGATTAACAGGCTTTCGAACTAGAGACAAGGCCTATGTCACTTCTGTATGCCTCCTCATCATACATCACACCTATTAGAAGCTCAGTGCATATGCCTTTTGCAGTGATGGTTTTATACTCAAAACCAGTGATGTGGGATTCTGATTGAATTAGCTCATGATCCTAAGTCTTACTCTACACTGTATGAAGTGCCAATAATAGTAGGGCTATTCAGAAGATGGTTATTAGAATTAAATGAAAGGAGATGCACACAAAATTCCTTATATTTTATGTTGTACTATTCAAGTTTATCGCGAGAGGTTAGAAAAGGGTTATCTTGATTTTTGATCTATTTTCATAACCTTTTTTTTCTCTGCGTAATTGGGCAATAAGTATCAACAGCCTTAAAGAATATTTATGGCATTTCTAGTAACTTATCTCAAGTAGATAAATTAAGTACCATGCAATGATTATCATGAGACAGAAATGCAGATAATGCCTCAGAAAAGAAAGTAGTTCACATTTCCACCAGGAGGACATTGGTAAAGTTAATTTTGACACATGTGTAAGAAGAGACATGAAGTACCAGGTACATTTGCTTCAAAAGACAATGTCTGTGACATAAAAGCCCAAGCTGAGCGAACCAACAGGTTTTTACAGTGAAATCCTTTTTTGTATGCATATGTCTAAGAATGTACGTCTGCATGCATAAGCATGTGTGAATTCACAGGAACACGCAAAATAAATCTTGATATGTTTGCTGTTTGATTTCAAGAGACTTTGTTTTCATTACTTTGAACTTCTTTGCTTTAAGTTTTGATTATATGACTTATTTTTGGTAGCCAAAAACACGTTACCAACTCTTCATATCTTTATTCTGTTCCTTTTTCTCTCTGATCAGTACATAAAAGCAAACATGAGGCAGTCTTGAACAACTCATTTTCCTGGATCTAGCAAGCAGAGCAACTGCTAAACATCCATTCTTATGAGGAAGCAGTCAAGGTAGTAGGTGTCAAGGCAAAATAATGATGTAAAATTCTTCAGAGGTTCTAAATCTTCAGTGTAGACAGACAGCATATTTTGTATATGCTGGCAAGGGTTCTGGAGGTTGGTGGAAAAATTGGGGTCCTGTCAGTGACAGCCTGCTCTGTGTGGTCCCATGGGAAGCATGACTATGTCCCAACAGTGCCAGGGGAGGAGCGCTGGACTTTAACCACATCCCAGGCCATAAGTATGTCCAGAAATGCAGAATTCTGAAAACATTTGTTGACTTCCAGAGGCAGGGTAAGACAAGAATGGGAAGAGAAAAGAGGAAGTTTCTCCTTTGGTAAAGCTTGTATTGGTACTAGTTCTCAAGTCAAATTGATAATTAGAACTTGAATTAAAAAATAAGGATAACTGAGAGTGAACAACAAAAATTACACTCATTTTAACTTCAGATTTTTTTTTTAAATCCTGCAATGACAAGCAATTTTCGCAGGCGATAGTTACCCTCTTGACTAGTTGACTAGTAAGCAGCCTAGGACATGATAAGGTTTTATGCCCTCTCACCTACCCCCCCATCCCCCATCCCCCCCACCCCCGCACAGGAACAATGAACAGGAGTATTTCTCTTCTCTTAAAATCTCTTTAGAAAACAGACTTAATGCAAAGCAACAAGTTGAACAAAGCTGCCATGAAAAACCTAGCGGAATGTTTAATGCAGGAATGGGCACATAACAACAGCCCCTGCATCCTATATCCTGTCTTAAGTGACAGTTAAAGCATGGAAACTAAGTGGAAGCATGCAAACCACACAGCTTGCAATAACCAGGTAGGTGACTTCGCCAACTCCACGATGAAACCAATCATAGGGAAGCAACTCCTAATCCACTGTGGAAGAATATACTTCAATCTGACAAAGTTACCTATTGCTCCTGTCCTACTCTACAAACTGCACTCTACCTATTGACTTCTTCTATGAAGGTCAAGACAGTGAAGGAGCTGGGCACCTAGAGAACAGGTAGGCCCCTGGGGTCATCAGGTTTTTTCTGAGAAATTTGAAGGAGTGGATACTCCGTTGCCCAAGAGGCCAGGGGTCAGAAAGCAGCAAGTGGGGAGTGAGGAACCTGCCCAAATAAGGAATAGTGACATCCTACTCCATGCAAATGATTTTTGTTGTTGTTCCTCTTGAGCATTAGAAAACGAGAAAGGGCATGTGGGTTGAACCCCTGAAAGATTGACTTTTAAGTGCTTTTCCCCCTTGAGAACATGAGATGGAGAGGAAGAAGAAAGTGTGTGGGTGTTGGGGGCAGGGCTGGGTGATTAGCCTTCAGGAGCCATGAAAAAATGATTGCTGGTCCCTGGGTATCTGAATGATGTTAGAGAAAGAAGAAGAAAGGCAAAAGGACAAATTGAACACTCAAGTGTAACTGAGATTGGCATGCATGACTTTCTCATGTTGGAAGAGGGACATTTGAGGATGCTCAAAGAATCAAACTAAACTATAAATAATTTAAAGAGTGAAGAGGATAAAAGATGATAAAAGATTAAGATTATATATGTATATGATTATATATATATATATATATATATATATATATATATATAATCACAATTTAAAAATAAGATTCACAGTTTGTTCTTCTAATTCCATTGTATCCTGCTTGGATTTTCTCTTTTAATCATAAAATACATGTGTTCATTGCACTAAAATTAATAGAAGCTACTTCCACTGCTGAAAGCCTTAATTAGTATTTAATCTTGTTTTATTCCCTGAAAAGAATTAAGACCTAAAGTGACCTTTAACAATGTGCTCACGCTGTCTTGCAATTGGCCTTCGCTTGTGGACATGACCATTTATAGGCCCAAACCCTTGATATATAATGAAGGCACAGCTGCCTACATGAAGTCTAACATACGAACGCAAGCAAGGTTCTTGCACCAGTGAGCAAATGTTCACGAAGAACAATGACAAAACTAATCTGGAAAACTGAATTACGTTCTCAACAAGAAAATAACAGATGGTATGTACAAGTCATTCCTGGGGCCAAAGTTCCTCAAGGAAGCTTCAAGCAGTTCTTCCAGCTTCCTTACTACAACAAAGCCAGTTTCGTCCTGAGTGTTTTACATTCTTCCTGTGAGAAAGGAGAATAACAAAGAGAAACCCACATAGGAGATATGCACCAAAGCAAAACTACTTGGGAGGTTAGCTAAGGCAGGAAAACTGACTTTGTTTCAAGCTGTTAATTGTATGTTGGTTAAGGTAGGATATTTATGTCTTGACTGTGTTGCGTTTTTTATTTTAGTAGCATTCTAAGAGGACCTCACATCATAGGAAGATAGGAAGGGGATAGGCTGAGCCCAGCGGCAGGATGCACACGCCTTCTGAGGCAGCCCTAGGTAGCAGTGCCCTTTATGGCAGCTGGTGTTACTATAGAATGAAATGGTTCCTAATTGTGCTATTGATTTTTCTGTCTTTAATGGATTATTCTCCCAACACACTCCAAGTGGAAACGCTACCACTTGCCACAGACATGCTGCCAGGGGTGTAGGTAAAACTGTGCATTATCAGTGCATGGTGACTTGCTCTGTTATTTAGTAAGTGCAGAAACCTCAAAGGGATCATGCTAACCCAGACTAAGTATATGCTAATTCCAAGCACAGATACTACACAGGTGAACCTCACAGTTTTACTTACTTAAGTTTTAGGGACACCCTATAATGTATACATTATTATACTCTTTGTGTAGATGAATCAGTGAAACTCAGAGTCAAAGATTTGATTCAGAACCATACAACCAGAAAGAGGCGGAGGCACAACTTCCCAGGGAATTCCAAATCCCTTTGCATTGACAATGGAGTACAGAAAGTAGGATTCAAGCTGTACTGCTGAGAGAACCCTGCTGGGGAAGAATTTTGTGCTTGGCTTAGTGATATGCATTTTTTATTTTGAAATGCTTAATAATATTCCAATAAGGGCTTTCCCATTTTCAGTCTTCATAAATGCCTTTTGTTATGGTTCTGAAATTCTTAAACAAGGGTCCTAATGCCCAATATGAGGATAATCAGAGATGGGACATTTGAGAGGTAATTTGGTTATGGGGCTGGAGTGCTCTTTCTAGGAACAGTGACTTTATGTGAAGAGTGAGATCTGTCTCTTTCCTCTTATAAGTTATTGTGACCAGGCAGGTGGTGATCTCTATGAAAATGTACATTAGAGTCTAAGCATGCTGCCTCCCTAATCTTGGATTTAAACTCCTCACAGAATGGTAGGAAATACATTCGTTCTGCTGAAGGCATTCAATCCTAGATACTTTACCAGGAAGTCCCAAGCTTACTCTTCTCAATTCAAGTTTGTCAGTGCCATTGAAATTCACTCCCAGCTCACCTTGATGGGCACATATGATAGATCTGCCTTATTAGTGGGGACAAGGGATACACATTAGTTTTCAAACTTTGAGCAAGCTGCAACCAAATCCAGACTGTTAGATTTTTACTTATCTATCACACCAACAGGAAGAAATTTCATATAGTTAATTTTTTAATATTATAACTAAAGAGAAAAAAGTGGATAAATGACATGTCAATTTCATATTAAGAAACAAATTATTTATGGTTGTATTACAGAGTGTGTAGAATTGAAATTTGTTCAACTAAAGTAAATTTCAGTTCTCCTTAAAATTCAGTAAGGAAGGCTCATGTAACTTATTTGATGGCTTTGATCAGTACTGTTATTTTATTTGGAAGTTGTAGGCATGGTAGAATGAGACAGGGAAAAGGAAGGGACCATTGAGCAGCACTATTGAACTTGATGGCACTGTAGCCTCGTAGCGACTCTCTGAGAAACCTTTCAGAATTTGCTTAAATGTCCCTTTGAAAAAGGAAGAGGGGTGTTACAGTTTGTGTCTAGTTTTCCCCCCAAAGCTTCATATAGATCATGGGGCAGATGCTGCTGGAAAAGCAGTGAGTGACTTGAGGGGCATGGCCAGAGGACCAGGGCGGAGCTCAAAGGGTGGGGCCAGAGATGTGGGAATCATTAAACTGACAGACAGCATGCACTGTCAGACTCCCCCCCCAATAGGTGGCGCTCTCTCAGAGATATGGAGCAAGTCATCCTCGACATGGCAGCGTAGACTCTCAAGGTCTTGCTATGTAATTCAGGCTGCTTTAAATTATGAAACCTCCAGTAACTATGAGCTAAATAAACCTTTCCTTCCCTAAGATTGTATGTTGGGTATTTGTCCCAGCAATGAGAGAAAAGTAACTAAGACAGGGGGCTTCTACTCCTGCCCCCATCCTGTCATGGACAAAGTGTTCCTTGCAATACAGTAAAGCTGCCTCACATTTCTGGGCTGCTCTGATATGGTCCCCTTGACTTTGGAAAAAGCACAGAGATATGGAAGGATGCCCTTGAGGTAGGACTGCATCAGCAGGCCTGGGGCTGCACAGCCCAACTGCAGCTGCAAGAAAAGGTAGACTAGGGTGTGTGCTGCATGCACCAAGTCTTCTATGACTCTTCTCATCGAATCCGCCAACAGCCTTAGCTCTCATATTTACATCTGTGAATCCTGTGCTGCAAAGATAGCCTCATGGTCCTAACATACTTTCTTCAAGTCTTTGTTCCATTCATGTCACCTGAAAGAAACTTCTACCCCTTATCTGTCTCATCAGAACTGACTCTAATATCACCCCCAGTGATGTCTATGAATCTTTATATTCTGATTAAGCTTCATGACATACCTATTGTCCTTCTAACAAAATTGGCAAGTCTCCTCAAGAGAATTAATTATGTTAGTCATTACTTTTTAAGAATTTCTACAATATCTATGAGATTATGTAGAAATACATCATATTACATTAAATACAACAAGCGAGTATATGAATAAATAGCACAATTAATAATGTACTTTTGTTTTTCTGGTTAATTTTGGTTAACATCTGACTCAATCTCAAAAGTTGAGAGTGTCATATTTTCAAAATGGGATATAAATGTGATCTCAGAATAGAGACAGGAACCCACAATATATCTATGCCACACAGCCAGGAAACTCTCAAACGAAGCACCCCCATCACTCAGCAGCCCCACAGCCTTCATGCTTCTCTATTTCTCACAATGCTGGTCTACTTTTCTTTCTCCTATCTTGTCAGTGGACAACATAGGCATCATTCCTGGGCCTATTAGGCAGAGTCTCTGCCTCTGTTCAAATTTTTGAGAGAGATGTTGATCAAATAGTTTCCAACAATCTCACTGGTTAGTGTTAGTTCAGAAGGCCACTTCTGCTCTAATCATCTATGACAAATGTGGTAAGGTAATAGAGTCATCACTGCTAGAGGAAGGGAATCCCTTCTCAGGGGTTATGGACAGAAATCTTTAAGGGAAAAAAGGCCGGTTAGCTGGGCGTGGTGGCTCACGCCTGTAATCCCAGCACTCAGGAGGCTGAGGCAGGAGGATTGATGCAAGTTTGAGACCAGCCTGGGCTACAAAAGTGAGCTCAGGACCAGCCTCTACTGCATAGCAAGACCCTGTCTCAAAGAAACAACAACAAAAAAAAAGGCTGGTGAACAGAGCAGACCCTTTGAGCTGTGCTGTCAGGTGTGAATAAAGATAAAATTGTCAATACATGGCATAAAGAGAGTAGAGCTTATAGAAAAACATGAAATACGATGAGGGACTGCAAGAAAGTGGTCCAGTAGGATGGAATACACTGAAACATTTCAATATTCCACCCACTCTGCACATACCTGCCTCTGACAGTCAAATCAGCCACCAAAGACCAGTGCCAACAGGTCATCTGGGGATTTCTCTATTTCTCAAAGCAGAAATATAGGAATTCTTATAACATGTCTTCAATCATTCCTTATTCATTCATTTATTCACTCATTCAGTTATTTCTTGGGTTCCTAATTGTACCAAGGCTTGTTCTAGTTTCTAGGGCATAGCTGCAGACTAGAGAGAGTCCCTGACTATGCGTAGGGTCCACTCTAGGTGGGAGACACCAATAGGAACTGCTAGTCACATAGACTTTTGGTCATCTAGGAAGGACGATAAGAAGTGGTCAGAAAAGGCCCTACCGAGTGGTGACATTTGATCAGAGACTTGTATGAATGTGTATGTAAGGTGAAATCAGGTATAACTGAGGTGTAGGAAATGTTTCCTGTCTTAAATGTAGGGAATAGTCAGAAAGTCAGTAGTAAAGACAGGGAGTGTCTGGAAATGGCATCTAAGAAGAAGCCGGCATCAGACACATACACACAGTTACCTGATAGCATCTTTTATAGCAGCATCTGGCCAATATTATACTTAGGGCAGACTATGGACGTGTGGCCTTATAGTCACACAGGGCCCACTGATCAGAATGGCCCCTCATTTGGTTTAATTGTATGGGGGCACTATCTTGAAATTCTTCAGTTTTAAACAAGAAAACCACGTTTTCATTTTGACCTATAAATTATGTAGCCAGTTTGGATAATAATTATTTATGTAGAAGTTGAGTTCTTTTTCTCCCTACATTAATATTTTAAATTTCTAAAAGTATAAACTATGTCTCATATATTTTTGTAAATTCTTTTATATTACTAATAATTTTAAATAGACTAAAAATTGAGTACCATTCTCAACCTAATAACAATGCATAAAGTGTGAAAATTTGTTCAGATATCTGGAACATCTTCTGTTTCTCATTAATTATTTTGTTTTATTTTCTGTGTTGGTGCAAGTACATTTCTTGTAGTAGATAGATTGATTTGACTGTATTTTTACCAAAAGAGTTTCTTAAAAAACTTACATGGCCTTGGTATATTTGTGAAAACTAAGCAATTATCATTTCCTTTTAAATAAATAAACAACAGATATTATTTACTTTTCAAAAATTTCTGGAACCAACAAAACTTTCAAGATAGTGGTCATCTTTTTCTGAACATGAGAGCAACAATATTTGATGCTGAACATGAATTTCCAGGGATAATTTTATTAAAAGCTTAAAAAATTCATAAGAGTGGCCATCCTTTATTTAAAAAGTGTAATTTATAAAACAACACTTCATCATGTCCTTTACATCTCCACTCAAAGTCTAAACCAAGAAACAGTAACCTAGCCTAAACCCTAATATTCCTTTTTTCTTTTTATTTTATGAAAAAGTTAAAAAAATTTGTAACAAAATAATAAAAGTAATAATAGTTAATGCTTGTTGATGTTGAAGACATCTTACAGTCCATGTGTCCTGAACAAACTTTATATGGATGTCTCTAACTTTCTGTTGAATCTATCTTTGCAGACTAGCTGCCACCATCTAATAGTCCAAATGTTAAAAACTAATTTATCTTTCACTTTTTCTCCATATCTCTTTAGATTTTTTTGGATGGAATCCCCCAGATTTCTTTTTCTCTCCCCTTCACTTACCTTGCCCTCTCTTCCCTTTCCTTTTCCTCCCTTCCCTTCCCTTCTTTTCCCTTCTCTTCTTCTCTTTCTTCTTCTTCCCTCCAAATTCATCCCCCACTTTTTCATCCCCACCTCCTATCCAATAATAATCCCACCTACACAATACCTCCCCCATGGAAAACCAATGTTATCCTTCACCTTGTCAGGCCATGTCTCAGTTAGACTAACACAATAACCTCTGCACAGCTAGCCAGCACACATACATGCTTTCTTAGTTCCCCTCTTATATTCTGCTGCTATGTCAGGATTTTAAGAATGCTGTCATCTGAAGCTTTTTCATAATCCTTTGCCCTGTATACTGACCAAATACAAAGTAAAACCCAAGCTCCTTAGTCCAGCTAGAATCTCCTTGTCTTAGTTACTTTTTGCTCGTTGCCAGGACAAATACCCAACACTCAAAATGAAGGAAGGAAAGGTTTATTTAGCTCACAGTTTGTGGAGGTTTCAGTCCATATTCGGCTGGCCCAAGGCTGAGTGGAACAGAGCAGAGAGCATCCAGTTCATGGCGGCGGAACAGCAACAAAATGGCGGCAGAGGTAGCCAACCAACACGGCAGCAGAGCAGCAGCAACAGCTAGAGCTCCAGTCTATCTCTCTGTCTCTCTTTATATTACATCCAGGCTCTCCGCCTTAGCTCCCACCCTAGGCTACACCCATAATCCCAGAAGTACTTCCACCCATAATCCCATCAGTACTAAAACCTATAATCCCAGGGATCATGGATCAAGTCTCAAACTCTAGAAGTCCCCACCCAATGACTCCATGAGGCTTTGGGGGGACAACTAGACATAAACCATAACACTCCTTTAACTCTAATCTCCCTGGTCTTCCATTGTACACCTTACAGATTACAGTTGATGGGATAGAGTCCCCAAAAGAAATATATTCAAGTCTAACATTCAGGTACCTAGTAACATGATTTTATTTGGAAGTAGTCTTTGCAGATGAAATAAAGTTAAGATGAAATCATACCTGAAATGGGTAAAACCACTTACCAATGGCTAAACAGAGTGACTGATACCTCTGTAAGGGAAAGAGAAGGAAATTTGGGTACAGAGACATAGAGGGCACCCAGGAAAGAGGCCAAAGGTGGCATAGGCAGAGACTGGAGTGATGCAGCTACCATCCAGTCAGAGGCAGGCGAGGACCCTGCCCTAGAGATTTCAAGGAGATGTGGCCCTGCCACTCCTTGATTTCAGACTTGACACATCCAGAATGGTGAGCAAGTACATTGCTATTGTTTTACACCAGCTGGGTTTCAGTAACTGGTTACAACAGTTCTAGAAATCTGACACATGTAAGTATGATCACAATATGAGCCAGATATTTAACTAAAAATGATTTGAATACAAGATACACTGCCCTTAAACCCTTTAAATCTTCCCTTTTGCTTTGGCACACTTATGCCACCATTCCTGCTACTTTCTGAAGCACTTCCAGAAGTCTCTTTCATGTCTTTGATTATGTTATAATGGTTGTTTCAATTGTCCTCAAGTGTTATGTTTTATGTCTAGTTGTCCCCCCAAAGCCTCATGTAGTCATTGGGCAGGGACTTCTATAGATTGAGACTTGACTCATGAGTCACTGGGATTATGTGTTTTAGTACTGATGGGATTATCAGTCTGAGTAGGGCTGGGACTATAGGTGTGATCTGGGGCAGATATCTTAAGGCAAAGAGCCTGACAGGAATATAAAGAGAGACAGAGAGACAGACTAGAGCTGTTGCTCTGTTGCCGTGTTTGGTTGGCTGTCTCTGCCACCATTTTGCTGCTGCTCCACCGCCATGAACTGGATGCTCTCTGTCCTGCTCCACTCAGCCTTGGGCCAGCTAAATATGAACGGAAACCTCCAGTAACTGTGAGCTAATAAACCTTTCCTTCCTTCATTTTGAGTATCAGGTATTTGTCCCAGCAACAAGAGAAAAGCAACTAAGACATCAAGCAATTCAAAACATTTACCTTTCATGGTCATTTTTCCTTTGGGGAAGAATCAGAAATCTCACGGTGCAAACTCTAGTAAATAACGTGAATAAGGACACAGCAGCATATATACTGTGAGTCTGCCTTTTACCTGGATTGCACTCAGCAACAGCCTTCACCATAGGTATTTTCATCCCTCATAAAGACACTGAAGGAAAACTTTCAGTACTGCTTTAGAAAGTGAAAGAACAATTGGACAAGAAGGGAAGGGGCCATTTTTAGGGGGATCAATGGCAATATATGTTTCATCAATAAATTATTTGCTAATTTAAAGATTCACCATGTATTTTGGTCATACCTCATGCTCTCACTCTCCTCTACTTTGCAGATCAATATCCTGTACCTTTCACACCTGACAGAAAAATTCCCGGTTGTCTCAATTACTCTTTTCTCATTACTGGGACAAATAACTGGCACCCAAAATGAAGGAAAGAAAGGTTTATTTAGCTCACAGTTACTGGAGCTTTCAGTCCATACTCAACTGGCTCCAAGGCAGAGAGGCACAAAGCAAAGAGCAGCAGTTCGTGGTGGTGGAACAGCAATAATGGCAGCCAAGAGAGTCTGTCTCTCTATCTCACTTGTGCTACATTCAGTACGTCAGCCCCGGGTTGGGTGTAGCACTCATACCCATAATCCCAGCCGTACTAAAACATTCCATAATCCCAGCGAATCATGAGTTAATCTCAAACTCTAGAAGTCTCTGCCCCATGACTTCATGAGGCATTGGGGGGACAGCTAGACATACATCATAACACAGTAAGATGCCCATAAACTGCTGCCCAAGAGTTATGGGGGCAGCCCCTTTCCTATGACCTATAGGTCACAACCTTCTCTAAGTTGCAGACATAAAAATGCACCTAGAAAAATGGCCCAGCTCCTCCCCAACTCTAGGAAGGATCCAGAATGGTGACAGTGGAAGCCCTATTCACTGCTACTTGAGGACCCAGCTGAAAGCCCAGAATGGTGGATTCCTCAGGTGTGACTTGATTCTGGCCAGGCCTTTTGCATGAGCATGGGGTTTGAATGTGGCCACCTGTGTGGCCACACACATAGGCCGTGAGTGTTTCTCCTAAATTGCCAGGTTCTGGGGGCTTTTCCCCATTTGGTTTCACTGTGTCCTTATAAGTGTGCACAAGGCTCTGTTACATACAAGGACAATTAAGGCTTAGCAGTGGTGAGCCAAAGTGACACAGAGCCTGAGCTCAACACCATACCGAGCCAGTGAATGCCTGGCCAGACTGCCAGGTCTGGACACGGACTCCTGGGAACAGTGGGACTTTAGACTGAGGCTCGATGTTCTGTCCATAAAACAGTGGAGACTCCCATGGCCAGCTATAGAAGCTGTAAGTTCTCAACTTGCTCAGTCAGTATCTGGGATCCCACCTGGAAAGAACAGCAGGGAAATAAGAGAAATGTGTAGAGCCTACACCAGGCCCCAGGACAGGAACCATTTGTATCTGTGCCCTTGGGAAGCTAAGTCACTGAACCTTGCCTACAGTGTTTTCACCAGATCTTCAGAGTCACATTGTTGCCTCAGAGGGAGACTCCAGACATCATTTAAATGTCCAGCTCCCAGAGGTACAAGAAAATAAAATCTCTCTGATACAGTAGGCCATATTTTAAAATAGGGAAAAGACATAGTTTGAATCAATATTAACTACATATTCTTGACCTGAAGAATGTCCAAGAAATTATTTTAACATCTAGTCTATAGAAAATAATTAATCAAATCATATTTCCCTGTTATTTACCACTATACCAAAATACCTGAAGCTCAGTACTTTATGAAGAAATCTGTTTAGTTCGCAGGTCAGAACCATGGCACTGACAGCTACTAAACTCTAGTGACAATCCTATTGTTGATGCCATCATGTTAGCAGGAATATATGTAGAGGAAGAGACTGCTTGGCAGACTGGGATTCAGAGACAGACAGTGGTCTCATTAGAATAAGGTTAAGCCAACAGACCTAGACCTTCCACTAGACTCACCTCTTAAAGGCCCACTGCTTCACCACACTAAGGATCAATCCTCTAGCATAGGAAGCTCTGGTGGACAAACTACAGGCAAGCCATAGCATGGATCCTTAACATTTTTTCTTTAGTATAAAGTCTTTAAAATCTTATGGCAAGAGATAAGCTCCCTTCCTGCCTAATAACATACAACCAGCCTGTTTCTTTTAGTTCTTCAAGCACCCAGGTAAGAGCACAAGGAAGGAATCAGGTCCAGATAGGCAAGTTTATCATCATGTGTCCACTGTTGTGGCATCATTTGCAACTTAATGTTTACGATTTCTAATAAAACTGAAGTTGAATATGGCAAAATCAAGATTGATTGCTCCACCAGAGGACTCATTGAACCATACACATTTTTCAAATAGAAGGAGGAAAGCAAGAGACAGAGAGGGAGAGAGAGAGAGAGAGAGAGAGAGAGAGAGAGAGAGAGAGAGAGAGAGAGAGAGAGATGGAGAGAAAGAGAGGAAGAGAGAGGGAGAGAGAGAGAGGAAGAGAGAGAGGCAAAGGAAAAAAGAAGAGTGAAGAGAAAGACTACTCTTCAATAGAACAGGGCAATTAACTGAATTGTAACCCTGATAGCCTATTTTATGCAATACTAAAATTATAATATTGAGCCGGGCGTGGTGGCACACACCTGTAATCCCAGCACTTGGAAGGCTGAGGCAGGAGGATGGGTGTGAGTTTGAGATCAGCCTGGGCCACAAAAGTGAGCACAAGGCCAGTCTGAACTGCATAGTGAGACCCTATCTCAAAAAGACAAAATAATAACAATAATAATAATAATAATAATAATAATAATAATAAAATAAAATTATAATATTATTATGCAGTAGTACAATTTTATTATATTATAACAATGGTTATACCATGGTTGAGTTTTAGATTTCTCCCCAATATTACAATCCAAGAAAGAGCACCTGAAACTGACATTTTTTTAAATATCTCTCCCAGTCCTAAAGTATAAGGTATTCGTAGTGGATGCTCAGTGGTCTATGTATAACTCTCCCTAAGTTACAGACGTTGGTTGTGTTTAAAATTGTTCTTGCCTATCGTGATATTACAAATGATACAGACCAAAAAAAAAAAAAAAAATGAGAGGAGAGGGAATGGGACTGGAAAGTAAAATGGCCACTTAACTCTCAACTTGAGTGGAATTTCTTCAAGCCCACCAGAATCAGATCCTACCCAATCACACTGCAGAGAAATCCAGATTAGGTGAAGTTTGTGCAGTGCTCAAATTTGTACCCTCTGACCTCACCCAGTGAAAGACCAGTTCGGACTACTCCCTCCTTCCAGAAAGGATTTCTTTTATGTTTAACAGACTTTAATTATTTAGAGTACTTTAGACTTGCAGGAAGATGGAGTAGACAGTACAGCTTGTTCAGATAGACTCCCTTCCCTGCCCCACGCATTATAATGAAGCCAGAATTGAAGCAGCATGGTTCACTCAAGTCCTGGTTTGCATTAGGCTTCACTCTTGGTGTTGTGCATTCCATGGGTTTTGACAAACACATGACTTCACATACCATCTTCCACCACAGGGCCATACAGCACATTGCCACTGGCCGAAAGGCCCTGTGTGCACCCCATCTTCTCCCCTCCCTTTCTCTTTCTTTCCCAGTCCTGGAGCACCACTGAGCACTAACTGTCTCCACAGATTTACCTGTTCCTGAATGCCAGAGAACAGAGTATCACTTCAGATTGCTTCTTTGACTTGGCAATATGCAATTAAAATTTCATGGCTTGATAGCTCATTTCTTTTTATTGCTGAGTAATATTTGACTGTACACCTGTACAGCAGTTCAACTGCTGAAGGACATCTTGGCTACCTTTAAGTTATGCTAGGATGCCCTAACCATTTATGTGTCCCTTTTAGAGCTTTTCAGTTCATTGGGGTAAATATTGAACCAAAGATCATCATTACCGCGGGATCACATGGTAAGACTATATTTAGCTTGATAAGAACTTGCCAAACTACCACATGTATTTTGCAATGTTTTATTGCCGTGCTCATTTTGCCTTCTGTTTTGGAAGCACAACATTGGATGGTTCGTACAACCCACACCGCTCTTGTACCCTTGGCCGAAGCAAAGCAGGGAAGGAAGAGGGACAGGGAAGACAGCAGGAGTCACCTGTGAGCGCTGTAGTGCTTGGGATTTCCAGCCAGCTTGTGAAGGACGAAGGCTTCCTATTTGTCTCCTCTGCCCCTGTTCTCATCATCTCAGCCAAGCACAACAGCTGCCCTAAGAGCAGCTACAGCCTCAGAGCTGTGGAGCCTCTGTCAGGCAAGCACCTCTCCTCCAGAGTCCATCCCAAGGGATGTGGAAACTGTCTCGTTCTGTGAGCACCAAGGGCCTGCCAGCAGCAGAGGCTTCCTTCTGTCTTGGTTAACAAGCATCTACCAGGCTGACGAGAACCCAGGTCTGCAAGCATCACTGCAGGAGCCAGCTGGGCTGAAAATCTGAAATTCAACCAAAGCAGCAATTCCTGAAAGCTCTTGCCCTAAACAGACTGGACTGTACCCAGAGTTGTGTCGCTCTGTGGCAGGGAGCAGAGCTGCATGCTCATATATGAGCCTACAGGGTTCATAATCTCAGAAATGTCACTGCCTCCCTCCTCCACCATCAGCAGGGAGACCGACAATGGGAGTAAGACTGAACACCGTTCACACAGAGCACCATTTATCATCTTAATCACTCCCAGGCTAGACAAGCTCCTTCCAACACAAACTTCCCACACATCCTCTATCCTTTTTATGTCACTCCTCCAAATCCATAAGGTTCCCTCAGTGGAGACACTGGGAGATCTCTTCAGCCAACTGGATGTAGCTTCCAGCTGAGTACAAAAGTACTATATGGTTTGGTGTCCTGGAAATCCACAGGGAACAGGTGACATGGCACACTTAGGATGCCACCAGAAAACAGTTCACAAGAGGCTGACGGTAGCCCTGGAAAGCTAACTATGGGGGTGGGGGGTTCTTCAGCTGGCTCCTGCAAAAGCAGCAGCCTTCAACTTCAGAGACAAAGCTCAGGGGCTATGCATCTTAGTTCTGGTCTCTCGTGCAAAAGAATGACCCCAAGTTCTCCTGTTGAGCTTATGACAAACTGAAAAGTCAGTTTTGTTTTTTTAATCAACAAGTGACAGAGGCCTATCCTTTATGACAGCTGTACTTAGAATCAGCTTCCCCGTTTTATACATGGACAAATTCCTATGAATTTTAAAACAGGCCTCGCCAGCTCTTGTATGCCACAACAGGCCTGTTAGTGGCACATCACTGACTGTCTGCTGGTCTCAGACAGAAAGAACATTCACAGTCAGCCAGGTAGACAGCAGGCAGTGGATAACCGTTCTGTGACTTCTCCCCCGGCCTGTTTTTCTGGCCTGGAGCTAGTATTGAAGCACAGAGCAGTCTTCAGCACTACAGTACTCTGGATTTCATTACAAAGAAAATGAATAATGCATCAGCCGCTCTGCTTTTATTAATCTCAGTTAGTAAGAGAAGAGTACTCTCTGCATCCAGCTGCCTTCTGGCTCAGGAGAACAGGAACATGGAGCAGAGGGGTCTCTGTGTCCCCGGGGCCCTGTGCTTGGCAGTGTCCTTGAACCTGTGTCCTGCTTGGGTCCTGGGATACAGGAGCACAGGGTCTCCCATCTCTAGATAGCTCAGTAGCCAGAGACTATTGCTTAGATCAGAACCCACCGTGGAATTTGCCCAGCACTGGCGTGCTGACGCGAGCACACCTGCTCCACTTCACTGCTTCTATCCCTGACAAAATAAGCGGTCTTTTCCAAAACTGAAAGATCATGGCAAACCTCCACGTAGTCAATTACAATTTGATATCCTTTTCGCAAATTCCCATTACACTCAAGCACACTGAGCATGAAACTCAGTGGGCCCTCCACATCTTCAGGTTCCACATCCTCAAAGTCAACCAATGAGCAACAGAGAACCGCGCACGTACAGACACTTCTGTCACTTCCCCTTGAATGATGCAGTGTAGCAAGCACTCACACAGCATAGACATTGCATTGGGCATCACGGGTCATCTGGAGATGGATTAAAGCTTGCATTAGAGAGGACATAGGCAGGCTCTACAGCAGATGCCGTGTCACTCTACAGAAAGGCCACAACATTCAAGGGTGACTAGGAACCAATCCCCATTCCCTGTGGGACTGCTCTAGTTCAAATTATCAGGACTCGGCCGGGCGTGGTGGCTCACGCCTGTAATCCCAGCACTTGGGAGGCTGAGGAAGGAGGATCACTGCGAGTTCGAGACCAGCCTGGGCTACAAAAATGAGCTCAAAGCCAGCCTGAACTGCACAGTGAAACCCTGTCTCAAAAAGCCAAAAAAAAAAAAAAACAAATTATCAGGACTCTGCCATTTGTACATACTGTATGGTCGTGGCAGCTTTGGAAT